>BSBM01000073.1:10015000-10190000 GCA_027924585.1 Larix kaempferi
GCGATGGTGATGAAGATGATGAGGATGATGATGAGGATGATGATGAGGATGATGATGAGGATGATGGAGATGTTGGTGATGATGAAGATGATGATGATGTTGATGATGAAGATGATGGAGATGGTGATGATGGTGGCGATGGTGATGAAGAACCTAGAGATGACAATAATAATGAAGATGGTGATGATGATGAAGGTGTTGATGATGATGGCAATGGCGATGGAGATGGTGATGAAGATGATGGAGATGGTGACGATGGTGGTGACGGTGATGAGGGACCTAGAGATGACAATGATGATGAAGATGGCGATGATGATGAAGATGGTGATGATGGTGAAGGCGTTGATGATGATGGCGATGATGATGAAGATGATGATGATGATGATGATGAAGATGGTGATGATGATGGAGATGGTGACGAGGGACCTAGAGATGACCACGATGACGAAGATAGTGATGATGATGAAGATTGTGATGATGATATTAGATGCAGTGATCATAATCATCATGGGGATAATTTTTTTATCAAATGCCACACAATCATAGTTGTAATAACCATAGTCACAGTCCCAAAGTTGCATAATTGAACCATGAGCAACATCAACTAATTGTGGCATCACATGAACATGGTAAGAATAACCATTGATGGGGGCGAGGGTGGGTATAAACATTGTGTAGATGATATAGAGAAAAAAGTTGGTGCTCTATAGAGGTTAAATGAGATGACCATATCCAAATGATGTATGATGATGAATTTGGGAAAAAAACTTTATTCTCACTAAATACAAAAAACACCTTCCCATCATTGAAAAACTGAAAAAATGGTTAGTTGTTTTCAGAGGAAGTATATAACTATTGATGGCAATTTCTTTGATGAACCATGTTTGGAAAACTACTATAATGGTTTGTGTTGTATGAAGTTAGAGTCCCTGGGATCCATTTGTTGGAAATAAAACTTCCATATTAGATTCTTAATGTCTACAATGACTTGGAAAAAAATTTCAATCCTTTAATCAACTTTACTTGCAAAAATTTATCTTAACCCCCAATCTCTTTCATGCTAAGATCTATCGAGAAAGTGTAGAGTGTCTATCTCAAAATTCTTAGACTTAAATCCTCAATTGTTTGGATAGGGTTAAGATCAATTTGTGTATCCCAAGGGGATAACTCAATGATTTGTAGCCATTTTTTATGGCCATTTCACTAACTATGTTCCAACACATGCTCAATTCAAATCCCCCCAGGTGATGCACACAAATTTATGTTGATATGTTTACTAAAAATGCAATCCTTGAATATGGGGAAGTGTCCCTTCAATTTCCTCACAAGGTTTCCTTTATAAAGGAAAAGATCAACTTGTGATATCAAAGCAGTCAAATAATGTATTTTAAAGGTTAGAAACAAGTATGCTCTAAACTACGAAATATTGTCCATCAACAACCATGTAGATATTCTATAAGTAATCCCAAGATACTCTGCAAGTTGTCAACAATGGCCTTCATTGTGCATAAAATCACATAAATCAACCATTAATCAAGCATGGAGTATACACTACACATTCATCACCATTGCACTTGAATAAAGGTAAGTTTATGTAGACTATTCAGGTGTGGATAAGTTATAAAAGTGGTTCCACAACCGATTTTAGCATGCTTTTGATTGGTTGAAACAATCACAAACATATTCTCAAGTAGTTAAATTTATCAAAAACAAGTTGAACGATCATGTACTAACAATCCACCAACAACCCTACAGTGAATCATATGCTATGCATATCTTTTTAAATGTATTGTGGAAAAACATTTCAATCATTCCTAGCAATTATTGAACATTTGCAAGTGCAAAAGAAAAAAGGGTTGAGTGTTTCTTAATTTTAAAGCTACACATCCAACATTATTGCACCTCAATGAGGATAGTTTATAGAGACAATTCAGGCATGGATAAGTAATACTATAAAAATTGGTCTTCTACAACCAAGTTTAGCATGCTTTTGATGGATTCAAAGAATCATAGACACATTACTAGATGACTAATGTATCAAAAACAAATTAAGGAATCATGTACAATCTAAGCAAGTTCTCTAATAAAATAGTTGAACATAGTCAAATGTCATTCATTGAAATTTTAAGCCTAAAACAAGGATTTTTAAAACAAATGTCAAATATACATGATATAGAGGTACCTAAAAAATGTCATGTCATTTAATACACTGCAACACTTACACTTTGGATGCAAAGGAGTAATCAAAGACATGATAATGATTTCATAACACAATTATAATTGTAATGTATTAAATTAGCAAACAATGTACTATTTTTACAGGCGCGTGTATGCCAAAAATATTAATATTTCCACTCTCCTATACGACAATCATTTATTTGATATTGACCGCTTGACGTTAAAAAAAAAAACCAAAAATATATATATTCGACTAAAACATGCGATAAGTTTGTCAATAACATCACTCTAGTATATCCATTGACATTGATTCCTTATATGGACTGAAAAATATTGTATTTGTCATGTTTTCACACACATGCCTATGCACTAGGTTTCATTTATGTGTATTTTGCAATAGTGTATGATTTATTTTTGTTTACAAGTATTGGATTCAATCCTATCTAAAAAGATGCCTATTTTGTCCCATTTTCTCATTAGTGAGGAATTTTGGACATGCACGTCCATTTTCTACTATTTTCAATTGCATAGATATCCAATACACACACACACACACACTATGATATCCAACTTCTCTTCTAATATCTAGGTAAAACCAAAATTTAGACAACATCACATCCTGATACACACAACATGAGACAACGAGATTAGACAATGAGATATATAAATCACATAACTACAAGTCCATGTAAATCGAGGCTGCAGAACTCATCCAAACATATACAATTTCTGGCAAATAGTGGAACATGGTTCCCAATGTATGTACAGTGGCAACTCGTGCCCTATACAAAATGCGACAACTCATGCCGTAGATCCAAAATACATGGCAACTCATGCCGTAGATACAAAGTACATCAAAACTGGTGCAAAAAAGTGCCACATCGTGGCTAATGTACATAACACATGGTGTGTCAAACATTGTGACCACCCCCATCACTCCCAGGTGCATCTCCAAAGTCGATCTTCCTACTCTTCGAGCTATCGGTACCTCGGGTCTTGCTCCGTCTAGGAGTAGACCGTCTCTCCGTGCTTTGGAACAAATGATATAAGATACTGTCATTTTCAAGCATTTGCAACATTTACCACATTTATAAAACAAATGTAGAATTCAAATCTTAAATAAATCACCTCTGATGTGACTGAGAAACGTTGGACAGTTGTCCTGGATCTGTGGAGCCTCTCTGCAATTCCATCCTACAACATTTACAACAATCATTTCATTGAAAAGTAATAATTGCTTAAATTAATTTGTGTTAATGCATCAAAATATTTTCATAAATTAGTTTGATTCTCACCGTGTACACCTCCGACGATGGACATGGCTGGGCTTCTGGGCTAGCAGGTGGCGCAGATGGCCGGACAACCACCTCCGATGCAGTGATGGGGGGGGCACAGATGTAGTGGCAGCCACTACAGGTGCAACCACTAGAGATATAGATGAGGATACTGGAAGGGTAGATGCCACAATAGTGGGGGGAGTGGGGATGATATGGTGGGAGAAGAAATGGTGGTATGGGGTGGAGGAGGACGTCGTGGATGATGAACTCCTGCTAGTTGTACGATAGAGGGTATCAAACCAAAAGGGCTAGAGGGGATGTTGAGGGATGGTGCATGGGAGGGAAGTCCTGCATAGAGGGAGGAGGATGGACAGAAGGGAGGTTGTGGATGAAGAGGGGAAGTTGGAAGGAAGGGGGGGCGTGGATGAAAGGGGGAGGATGGATAGACAGGGGGGGCGTGGATAAATTGGGGAGGATGTATGGACGCGGGGGCGTGGTTGAGTGGGGGGGGGATGGATGGAAGGGGGAGTATGGCTGGAGAGGGGAGGCTGGATGGAAGGGAGGGGTTGGGCGCAGGGAGGAGTCTAGATGGAAGCGAGGGGGGGGACTCATGGGAGAGGGTGGATACATAGGACTAAAATGGGGAGCCGCAGCTGTTGGTGGCACCTACATATACATTTGTATTATCACAATTTAGTAAACAAACAATAAATTAAACCATAGTAAGTCGCAACAATTCAAATTAAAAGTGTGCTTATAACTACACATTGCACCTGTGTATGTGGTGATCTACCAATCCCTGGTGGGGGTGGTTGATCACCGTAGTCAGGGAACACCTGTGAACACCAAAATACATGCATGTTATGGACATGTTAAACAAGTCATTATTTAGGCAATCAAGATATTCAAAAACATTGTACGAACTATCAACGTGTATGCCATAAATATAAATACTTGAGTAATATAAAATACATAAGTAATAACAGTATTGTGCCAGCTACTGAAAATACCTCCATGTGGGGTGCCGCAATTTCAGTTGCAGCTGCCATTGCTGCATCCAGGTTGGGAGATCCTACGTTCTCCCATGTTGGTGTGTCAGCTCTGAATAACTGTACATTGAAATGATAGTTTAAGTCAAACAAAAATACTTTACAAGTTATAAAGTGATGATTGAAAACACATTAAAAAAATTGTTGACCTGATCCATATAACAACCCTCGATCGGGCCAGGGTAAGTTTGCCCACAATGGGGACAAAGATGTGGCATTGTCCCCATCGAACTGGAATGCCCAGCATGGCTACCATCGGTTATGGGTCTATCCTGGCCTTGTCGTGAAGGCCCTGCACTTGGATCTCTATCAAGGTCACCCGACCTCTCCACTATAGTCACTGCTACAAAGGAGGTGTGTCTGAGGAGACCATGTGCAACATTCCTCATTGCCACCTCAATCTGATCAATCTTATGGGGCAACTGAGGTGGTTGGGGAGAGGGGTTGGGGTCGTGCCTCAGAGCTAGTGGCCCACTTAGTGGGTTCCTTCTGGAAGTAGGTCGATCTTGGGCAGAGCCACGCCCAACACCCTGGAACTCGGTTATGTTAAAATAGTTGACATGTAAACCGAGGCAAAACTCAACCCACAGTTGGCGAAGGAAGTACTGTGGAACCTCCCTATTATTGCAGGGAGGTTTATCGTACACCATGAACCACCTCTACATCCAATTGTCTCTCCACGGTTGGTAATGACACCAATCCATGCAGACATGTGGATTTGTAATGTTCGGTGGTTGGCCTGTTTTCGGATTGGTGAACATACTATATAATTGGGCTTTTGTAATGTTCAAATCTTTTATTGCTTCCTTGGAGATTCCCGTGGAGTAGTACTCCCGCATCCTAGCTCTAAATTGAGTCATGTCTTTCAATTGCTGGTGTGCATGTATGAGGGAGTTGATTGAGTTCTCAATTGATGTGGCAAGAGACAATCGAGATGGTTCACCCGAGTTTCTAAGTTCGCGAGTGTGCACTCGCATTTCATTTACATAGTGGTTAAGGTCATCTTGTTCAAAATTAAGTTGTGGGTTTTGGTTTTGTTCGGCATTGGGTCCAAGGTTCGGGTTTTCTTGTGTTCCACTAGACTCGGGGTTAACATCCTGTTCACTCATTGTCTCAGTTGCAATCTGCAGATGAAAATTGGTTCATTGTTTTCAAAATTTGGGAATTATTTACAATTACATAAACAAAAAAAATACAAAAATTGACACAAATAATGAATAAAATTGAAAAAAAACATGATATTTACCTATTAATCGAAGTGGTGATGAGTTTGTGGGTGTTGTTGGGTGGTTTTGGAGTGGATTCGGCCTCCATTGGTAGTTGAATGGACACGTATGCAGAGGAAGAGGACGCGCTCGGCCGAAAAAATGAAAAATGTGGAAATTGTCCACTGTTTTATTTTTTAACAGGGACACGTGCACGTCCCCTTTGTGCGTACGCGTCAGCAACGCGCACGCGCCATCAACGCGCACGCACCTTGGTTCGGTACTGAACCTAGAGGCGCGTGCACGTCTCCTTAGGTGCGGTCGTGCTATTTTTTTTCTCCGCTAGCACAGCCCTATTGCAACGAATTTGGGAAGCATCTTCGTGCACCCGCCCACTACATATTTTTAGTCACAATAAATAATTATATTGTTGAAGTATTATTAATTATATAATCTATGCAATTTTAATTAAGAAAATTTATTTTATTATCTATTATCAACAACTTCACTATTGACATATTTTGAATTTACAATTAATGTAATTACATACTTGTATTATTGTTAAGCCAAGAAGTTCAAAAGGATAAATGCACTTTACAAAACTATATATTATGTACATACATATTAAATATATATTTTTTTATCTCAAATTTGGGAGATATGTTGTTATTATTGTTAATAGATAACATTTCTTAATTGATTTTAGTATATATAGTGAGGATGTTAACGTGTTTCAACTTACTATTAATTGAGTTAATTAATAAGACTAAGCCATTAAAGGGTATAACATTAAGATGCTTGAAATTTTAGTTCACATAATATTGATTTGTCGGTAATAATATAGGTATACCCTTAAATATAAATGAAGGTGGGAGAGAATTGTTATCTATTATCAACAACTTCACTATTGACATATTTTGAATTTACAATTAATGTAATTACATACTTGTATTATTGTTAAGCCAAGAAGTTCAAAAGGATAAATGCACTTTACAAAACTATATATTATGTACATATTAAATATATATTTTTTTATCTCAAATTTGGGAGATCTGAAAATAATTATAATGTTGTTATTATTGTTAATAGATAACATTTCTTAATTGATTTTAGTATATATAGTGAGGATGTTAACGTGTTTCAACTTACTATTAATTGAGTTAATTAATAAGACTAAGCCATTAAAGGGTATAACATTAAGATGCTTGAAATTTTAGTTCACATAATATTGATTGGTCGGTAATAATATAGGTATACCCTTAAATATAAATGAAGGTGGGAGAGAATTGTTAACGAATATTCATGCGTCTTTAAATTGTTTATACTCTTTGTTCACCTTATTATATGACAATGTGGATCTCCTTGTGCTTAAATACATTTTGTGGACTAATTCAAACTTTGAATTTTATTATATTAAATCATATTTTGGATTAGTTAAGAGTGGAATTTAAAAAAAAATCCTTATACTTAAGTGCACTTAAGAAATGAATGAATTAATTAAGGTGAGCAAGTTGTATAAAAGTAACTTCATTTAAAATTATTACCTTATACACTTAATATTAACTATTAAAGATAATTAGTAATCATTTTTAAAGCAAGATTTAAATATGTTACTCACATTAGGGTTGATTGAAAGCAATAATTATTAGTGTTGATTTATATGTTCCCAAGTTAATCCTGTCAACAAATTGCCCTTCCTAATGATAAATAATTTACATGATTATACAGGAATAATTAAATCATCTTGGTATTGCATTATTCCTGCACATGGTATTTCATTTGATATACATGATCACGAATATTACACAAGCACTCTAAACTTGCAAATCAATTTCCCTAGAGGGAAACATGCATTGTATGCAAACATAAAATAAAAGCATTATAAAAGCTTGAACAAATTCTAACCATAACTGGGTCATCTGATGTCAAAATGAGGTAAATGAAGTATCATTGGAAAGGACTAAAAACCAACTATAGCATTGAAACTCTAAATTTGTAATTTAGAGTCTATCGACAATATTTTTTAAACCCTAAACTACTGCCACAAAATTGTTGCTTAAAAGAGGTCCTGAAAATGTCAAGGACCATTCTCAACAGATGGGAGTCAAAACTAGGCATATGGTACACTGTTGGAAAGGTATTGATTTTTCTCTATATTGATACTTGGATTTATTTTTCCTTTGGATCAGATTTAGAATAGGATATGATCAAGAATTCATGATAGTGGAATTTGGCCATTTAGGAGGTGTGCATTTTGCTCTCTATGTAGACTAGGCAAACAAACTCAGAATCAAGCAAAAAATGGATCATTGGAAAGCTTATATCGGATCTATAAAAGGTGAAAGATCCATATTTTTCATAATGAACATAACCTATTTTACTTTCTATGAATAACCATGTCTACTTGGAACCCATCCAGTGATTGGAAAAAGGAGCCAACGTTGAAATTTTTGCAAACTGGGCTTATACATCATGGAATCTGACCTGATCATCCTTGACATAGTGAATAATGATTTGGGAGGGTTTCAAAAATTTGAAATAACCCCAAGATGTCCTACCCAAAGAAAAAAAATATTATGCCCATGAAACGAGCTAAACCAAGCAAGATCGATCTTAATTGTGTGCCAATAAGATCCTATCGGACATTGTGACCTCGATGGATGTCATAAGCATGAATCAAGTGTTGTAATAGGTTAGGGAATACTAAAATTATGAATTTAAATCAACCCTACTAATCCAAACCAAGTGTAGGAGGCATGATCGATCTATTAACTCTACCAATGAAATTATCTTTTACTAAATCAAGGTGGGGCTAATAATGACTAGTTATACTCTTTATGTGAGTGATAAGTCACTAATTATCCAAAACAACCATAGAAACTAACGCACTAATACTCTTTACTAGGGAAATATTCATAATGAAGACGACTCCTACCACTTTCTTTGATTGGAACCAAATTTTAGAAAGATGCTCAAGGAGACCTTCTTACCGACTTGGAAGAGATAAACATTGAAATACATCATGTTGAGATTTATGCCATGGGACATGTGAATTATTCAAATATTTATATGTCGCACATATATGCATCATTTTAAAGGTATATGGTTTCCCATTCCTCCATCTGCCTTGTTTATTCCCTGTGTGGCTCCTCTTTCCTCTTCCATTTTTCATATCATGGATCTATGAAGGAGGCTTAATTGTATATCCCCTATTTGTGATTATCTCCCTCACCAAGTCCATTTTCGTCAACCCTTTTAACCCTCCTTTTATCAAATTCCCCAACATCCTAACAAATGAATGAGGTTTGATACTTGGACTATGGTGACAAAGACTTAGAGAGGGATTGCAGTGGAATAGCCTCACCTTTTTTCCAATGATTTTTGGTGTTATTACAAAAATAATATCAAACTGATCCATTGCATACAATTGGTATATATGTACCATTTTAAGATTTGTCAATTAAGGATGGGTGTTGAGGACTAAACCATGACCTTGGATCAAAACCCTGGGTATTAGGTCATAAAGTGATATTTGAAAGGGAAAAATTATTAAAAGATTCTTAGGGTCATGATAAATGTGAGAGTAATATTGCAAGTGTCTTCTTAATAAAAATATTAAGTTGACATGATTACTTGAATCTAGTACTTTGTCTTTTAAGGACTAGTGGTTATTTAATGAAAGATTGGTGCAATAGAATAATTTTGTAGAACTTGCAAGATGAACTATGGATTTCTAATGCATTCTATTATAGAACCACATCTTATGTTTACTCCCCCAGTCATGTGCAAGGCCTCATGATACATTACTAGTGCTAAACACCTTCTAAGGGATTTTATATCTCCTCTCAAAGGGAAATTAAGATACCATAGAGAGAGAATGTGTGGTGGTTCAGGGCCATATTCATGGCTCTTAATCCTTAAAAGATACCTTTAATGCATAAGGGTTTATTGTTATCCCTCAACTATGGTCAAGGCATCAATACCCATACATATTAATAAAAATATCCTATTGGTGTATATATCCCAGATCATAGGCAAATTATACTCTTGAGAGGTGAGGTGTGATGGCTTGACGCAATGTAATTGGTATTATATGCCTAGAATGTTAGTTTAGGTCCTAGGGACATATTTTACTTTATTAAACATGTCTAAGACCGTGCAAGAAATCCTTGATGCTAAATAAATTCTAATGGTGTCCATATCACCAATCAAAGACCAAATATGCCAAGGAGAGTTCCCACATGGTGGTTTGAGGCCTCACCCATGGCCCTTGAAACCTATAAGAAACCTTTTAAGTCCAATGTTTGAGTTTCATTTCTTGATCTTGGTAAAGAAATCAAGACCAATAATTAGTTCTCAAAAAATCAGATGGTTCCAATATGCCCACTCAAAGGTGAAGGATCCCTTTAGGAGTTATGTGAATTGGTTTGAGATTATTTTTTTGTCCTTGGATGCATGAAATATTCCTTTAGGGCCTATGGGCTTTGTTCCTCCCTTAATCATTTTGAGATCCTTCTGCTCTAAAGCTCATTATCCTCACTTTAAAGTCAAATATCTCCTTGGAAAGTCATGTGTTTTGGATCGAGACTTAATTCTTATGTTTGGATTCCTTTAATATTCATTTATGGACTAATTAATCCTTAGGTTCTTACCCCAATGATATCCAATGCCCACATAGCTGTAATTACTTATTAATCCTTGTGATGCTTCCAATATATCCACTTTCAAGCCAATGATATGCTTAGGAGGTCATGTGTGGTTGATCAAGATATGGTTTTTAAAGTTAGATGTTAAAAATATTCTTTTAGTGATTAAGTCCTATATTTCCTCCCTCAACAATGTCTATGTTTAAAGAAATCACCATCATCATTGTCATTGTCATCGGCATCCTCATCCCCGTCATCATCATCATTATCATAGACATCAACAATATTATCATCATCATTGTCATCATTATCATTGTCATATATCATCATAGTCATTCTCATCATCATTGCCATCATCATCGTGATGATGAAAAAGGAATCCAACTACCTTACATGAATTTGTTAAAGGATATTTGGCCTTTCAGTGGGAATGCAGGCACCATTATAATGTTTTGAGAACTATAGATGGGTCTTAATTTGTAATTTGTGTCCCTGTCATCATTTCCATCATCATATGTATCATCATCATAATCCTCTTAGACATCAACATTATCATCATTGTCGTCATCATTGTCATCATTGTATATCATAATAGTCATTGTCATCATCATCGCCATCATCATTGTGATGATGAAAAATGCATCCAACTACCTTACATGAATTTGTTAAAGGAGATTAGGCTTAGAGTAGGAATGCAAGGACCATTATCACGTTTTTAACACTATGAATTGGTCTTAATTAATAATTGTCATCATCATCATCTACATCATCATTATCATTGTCATCAATATCATTTTATAATAAAATCATCATCAATGCCATCGTTATTGTCATCATGCATCATCATCATCCTCACCATTGTGATCATCATCATCATAGCCTATAGCCTTTGATCCATTTCCATTTAACCTATATCCTATAAACCATATATTAACTAACTCATATGTTGTACTAGGCGCAATTCTAGGAGCAAACCTAGGCATTATTTTGGGAGACAATCCATGAGAAAACCCACGAGAAAAATGAGGTGCTATTCTGGGAGAAAAACTAGATGCTAAATTAGGTGTTATTGTAGAAGCAAAACTGACCACTAAACCTATTGTTAAATACAGATCTAAACTTGGATATAATCTTCGCACCAAAGAGGGACTGAAACTAGGCACTATACATGGTGCTAAAGTTGGCACTATTTATGACACTAAATATGGAGAGAAACTAGGTGCTATTCTTGGCAGTAAACCTGGCACTAAAGATGGAGATAAAGTAAATGTTATACCTAGTGCTATTCCTAGCACTAAACCTGGTGCTAAAGAGAAAGATAAACTATGTGTTATTCATGTCACTAAACTTGGTGCTAATCTTAACACTAAATAGGGAGCTAAACTAGGCACTAAAGTAAAAGCTAATGAGCATATCAACTTTAGTGTTGAATTTTGAAACAAGGTGCTAAAATGGATCAGAAAAGCACCATCATACATGAAACAACACTTCCTTTTCCTATAGAATGAAGAAAAATACACTAAAATGGTGAATCGACACAAAAAAGGGAGCTCAAATGGGAGTTAATCATAGGGCTTTGTTGTAGTGTTTAAATCAATTTTTCGTCCCAGGTCTTTGTATGCTTCTAATAATAACACCTCAAATGTTGAACCAATTTCATGTTCACTATTTTAGTTTGTGAATCTGCTTTTGGGTGGAAACATATAGTTTTCTTCAACTTAGTCATGTCCCCTACCAAACATTTGACTAAACATGTCAACTATCACAAACAGATAGTCATGTCCCTCTTAGTTCTTGAAAACATACCTGTAAAATCCAAGGAGATTCTCTCCCATGTTCTAGTAGGAAAATGTAAAGGATGGTATAAACCTTGCCTCCTATTATTAAGTTTATTCATACAACAAAGTGAAAATCCTCTAATAAATTGAGATATATATTCTTGCATTCTATCCCAACACACACACATTTATAATTTGGCCATTGTTTTCCTTGCATCAAAATGCCCTTGTTAGAGGATCTTATTTGATGAGTCAAATAGGTCCTCTGCTGACTATAGTTGGCCCGAAGCCGTCGATCAATTAGTCGATCGACCGATAGTTGTAACTAAATAACTGTATGTAAATTGTATAAATAGGTTATAGAGCCAACATCATAATATATCTCTGCACTGATATTGTACTCTACTTTGGTCTCATTAATATAAAGCTTGTTGTTTCTGTCCCATTTACTCTCTTATATGGTTCTATGATGTGTGTATACATGTGACTATTTATCTATATTAGTATAATGCACTACTGGTAACCGATGCAATCCCATAGAATACAAAATTGGTTATGTTGACGGTAGTACACATCCTTAAGAAATGAGAAAGATGCACAGATGCTAACAAAGAGAGGAGTCCGAGAGTGGTGGGACAAGAAAGTAGCGAACTATATCTAGAATTATTCATGATGAAACAAGCTGGCATTAGCAAAACCAAGGAAAAAAAAATCACCGAGACCCATGAGAAATTTTTAGAGTCTGTTACTGGAAAAATAAATAAATTCCTGATAGATGTTCATAACCAGATTTGATGCCCAAAGTGAAAACTTATTGATGCGAAATATCCTTAATGGTGGACAAATAAATGTTTTGAATGGTTCAAAAAATGATATGTGAAGAATATTGTGAGGAACAAACCATTGAGGACAGAGTGTCCACTGATAAAATATGACGCAATTTTTACACTGACCTCCATGAAAGTTTTTTTTTTGCTCTGTCCCCATCCTGCTATATAATTTTTTTATCGAGAACGACGTTGGACACATTGTTGAATCCTAGACACCCTTGTAGGAGCACGCGACGATGAATTGGGAAAACACGCAAAAAGAGTGGGAACGGTTCGTGACCCAATGACAGTGGGAATACTTTTTTTAAAAGTTACAACCATTGCTGACCTATTATCCGTCGGTCAATAAGAGTCGGGTCGACAATGTAGGGGGGTCGTTGAAGATGTTTTCTGAATAAATAAGTTGGAGGCTAGTCGACGAAATAATAAAGGCCTGTAAGAAGTCGAGTCTGCTGCGACGAAGTAAATGTCTAGTCTTCCATAAGAAAGTAGTAGATATCCAAAACTAGAGAGAGAAAAAAGATATAGACAACGAGAGCAATTGAGGGAGATTTCCATCCCATTACATCATAAGAGAGGATTCTATAAGTCAGAAGGGATGGTTGAGCATCCAAAAGTCCTACTGAGTCGAGGGGATTTCGACCAGTTGAAGAATAAGGTGAGGCGCTGACATATGAATATTGATCAAATGCAATGGTTTTGATCCCCCATAAAATGTGCATAACAATTCTAGATGTCGTAACTCCCATTAGTTCTATACCTATGATCATGACAATTGGAGTGACTATTAGACAGATCTTCGAGTGTGACATGGGATTAAAATAGACCATAAAGTTCTTTCTTTAATATGCATACATTGTCCTTGTATTATGACAGATGAAATCCTTCAGGCTTCTCAATATACACTTCTTCTTCCAAGTCTCCATTTAGAAATGCTAACTTGACATCCATTTGGTAGAATTTAAATTCCTTTTAGCATGCAAATGCCAAGAACATTCTAATGGATTCTAGTCTAGCCACAAGAGAAATTTTTTATTCAAAATCAATGCCTTCAACTTGAGAATACCCCTTACACACAAAGCTTTCCATGTTTCTTCTTGTTTGTCCATTTTCATTCAGCTTATTCCTAAACACCCACTTTGTACCTATCACATTTTTTTCTTTTGGTCTGTGAACAAGTTCCCAAGGTTGGTTTCTCAATTTGATCCAGTTCTTCATTCATAGCAACAAGACAACCCTCATCTTTACTTGCTTCTGCAAAGTTCTTGGGTTCTATTTTGGACAACAAGGATATATTTTCATGTTCATGTTGTACATACCTTGATGGTGTCTTTGTATCATGTCTTTGTGTTTCTTCTTCCTCTTCTTGATTTCCTTCTTGATTTTCTATTTCATTTTCTTCTTCCTCTTCTTTGCAACTCATTTCTTCTGATTGTTCATTTGTTTGTAATTTGACCCTTTTGGACTTTATATCATCTACTCTTACATTGGCACTTTCAACAATTTTGCTTGATCTCAAATTATAGCATCTATAATGTTTTTTTGTATGTTAGTAACAAGGAAGATGCATTCATTAGTTATAGAGTCAAATTTTCCCAAGTCATCATCATCTCTTTTAATGTAACATTTACTACCAAACACTTTGAATTTTTTTACTATAGATGGTCTACCTTTCCATAACTCATATGGTGTCTTGTCACGGTTTACTCTAATTTTTCCTCTATTTAGAATGTAAACAATCATATAAACTGCTTCTCTCCAAAATATGTTTGAGAGCTTGGCTTCATTCAACATTGTCCTGGTAGTTTATTTTATAGATTTGTTCTTCGTTTTTTCTACTCCATTTTGTTGGGGAGTTCTTGTAGCTGAAAAGTGTCTTCTTATTCCATGAATCTCACAAAATTCATAAAATTCATCCGATGTAAATTCTCCTCCATTGTCTAATCTTAGACACTTGATTTTAATATTAGTCTCATTTTCAACTAGTGCTTTGAAAACCTTAAACTTAAATGTTTTTTATTTGTGTTTGAGAAAGGTGACCTAAGTAAGTCTTGTATAATCATCAATGAGAAACATAAATTAATAGTCACCTTGTAGACTGTTTGGTCTTGTTGGTCCACATATATTAGTATGAACAAATTCCAATGGATTTGAGGTTGAATATTCATTTGTCTTTAAACTCACTCTTGTTTGTTTCCCATGTTGAGATTGTTCGCAAACGGATTCTAAAGGTTCTATGATCTTTGGCATGTCTTTCATTGATTTCTTTTTAATTACTTTCACTAGGTTTTCAAAACTCATATGTCCCATTCTTCTGTGCCACAACCAACTTTCATCTATTTGTCCCATACAGTATTCTTCTGTTGATCCATTTAGGAGGTATACATTGTTTGGAGTTCTTTTTTATGCTTCCACCAATCTTCCTGAGCTTTGTTTTCTTATCTCACATATTTGGGAGTTGAAGGTGAGAGTGTGTCCTTGATCACACATTTGACTGACACTGAGAATATTGTGCTTCACGTCTTCAAAAAGAAAGACATTTTGTGCTTTAGTTCTTTCATCTCCAAGACTAACTATACCTTTTTCCAATTATATTGGTAGATGCATTATCTCCAAAAGTAACACTATCTCCCTTTTCTTGATTTAAATGGAGAAATTTGTTCTGATCCCCATTCATATGCTTTGAACATCCGTTGCCAATATTCCATTGCCTTCCACTTTTTTTAGCATACATAGCTAACTCACATCCTTCCTTATCTTGCTCTGATTTTTTTCTTTTCTATAGCTTAGTGGGTTCTTTCATAATAACATTTTCTTCCATAGGATACTTCAACAATATTCTACACTCACTAGCTTAGTGGCCAAGGTTGTTGCATTTATAATACACTCAATGTTGTAATCAAGTAATGCAGCAAAATAATTGTAGTTTCAATATCCATAAAAAAAATGTAGTTTTTCTATTCACATAATTATCGTTTGGAGTATTATAAACACCTCTATTTCACATGTGATCATATCTTGCATAAGCTCTTCAATTTACTGCTTTATAACCAAAATTGTTGCAATAAAAACAATAGCCAGGAAAGAGATGTTGATACCTGATTGGAAATGGTCTTCTTGAAGCCATGACATTTATGAACTCACCCCTTTTGTGGAAGGAGACATGCTTCTAGGGATCGTTATTTATTTTCATGCTATGTTCATCATTCTTGGTGAAGTATTTAAGAGTAATTGTGTAACTCTTTGACTCTTCTTCACTTTTTATATTATATAACTTGAGGTTTCATTAGAAGTCATGTGATTCTGATTATAGACAAGTCTAGCATTATTGCTAGGAAACCTTTGATAGTTGAGAATGTTTTCTAGAATTTCAGTACTCTTTCCAAACTTTATCTAATCAGTGGTTTTCCTCAGTTCCTTCCTTAAGAAAACAACTTTTGCTTCAAGCTTTTCACAGTTTTCTTTCATTTCATTAAGGTGACCTTTCATTGCTTCTTCAACAATTTTTGCTTCTTGTAGTTGAATTTTCAAATTATTGATGGTGTTTTATGATTCCTTGATGTTGAGCGATATCTCTCCTTTTGAGTTTTGGTATTTATTTTCATATTCTTTCACCTTTTTTTTCAATTATAGTTTCTTCTTTCCAAGTCTCTCTATTTAATTTAATGCAAAAATGAATTCCCCTTCAAGGTTTACTTCCCCGTCAATTTCTAAATTTTCTTCATTCTTAGAGCTTTTGTTTTCATTGTCAATAGTATCATTATGTCTCTCTATACCTATAAAGAGAACTTCCATTTCATTATTATCACTTTCATTAGATGAGCTATTATCCTCGTTGGAGTAGAGACTTTTCTTTTGCTTCTGAAAATATTTCTTCCCTTGAGGTTTGCCTCTTTTTCTCTCTTTGAAGATATGACCTTCATCATTGTTGTCTTTATTTTTATAAGGAAATTTAGCTTAAAAGTACCCTACTTCACCACAGTTAAAACATTTGAAAGGAATCTTACGTTTGTATTTATTGATTCATTTCTTGAGTTTTCTTATGATGTTGGCTTCCTCTGCATCTAAGTCATCATTTTAGCTATCACTTGTTCTGTCCTCCCTTTTGATAGTCTTATTTGATACTTTGAAAGATGCTTCTCTTCTTGGTGGTTTTTATTTTTTTGTTTGCATTTCATATGCAGTGATGATTCCATGTAATTCATCCATTGTTAGATCATCTAGGTACTTTAATTCGTCAATGGCATATATATTGGGATCAAATATTAAGGGAAGTGACCTAAGCACTTTTTGCACAATGACATTTTCATCAATCTTTTCTCCTAATTATCTGATGGTGTTGACAATCTCATCCACACAGAGAAAATAGGATGCAATATTCTCTTCTTCTTTCATCTTAAGGTACTCAAATTGTCCTCTATGAATTTTTAATTTGTCCTTCTTGACCTTGTCATCCCCTTCATATATATTCTACAACTTGTCCCACACTTATTTTCCTGAGTCATAGTGCATGACTTTGACAAATTTAGATTATGCTAAGCCATTCAAAATTGAATTCACAACTTTAGCAGTATTCTCACTAAGCTTCTTTCTAGTTGTATCTACAAGAAGAGTTTTCGGAGTTTTGTAACCATTCTTAACTACACCCCAAATCTCAAACCCAAGAACCATCAAGTAAGTTCTCATTCTTATGCTCCAGAAGACATAATTTCCTCCACCGAATAATGTAACCCTATTTGTAGAGAACCCTTCCTGTCGATCCATGTGTACTTTAAAAGATATCCCCTATAGTGTTTAAACTGTCTCAGAGGGAGCCCGCACTAACACCAATTGTTGGACTTATGATACTAAGAGGGGGGATGGATAAATATAAGATTGTTTTTCTTATTTTAACCATTCACTAATCATTCACGAAACAACAAATACGTATAATCTCAAATCACAGAACACAATATATAACATGGAAACCCAAATGGGAGAAAAACCACAAAAAAATTCCTTAATAGGTGTATAGGAACCAACCAATTAATTTCAAGTATTTGCATGTTTCAACTTGCATGAGACACCAATCCCCTAAGCTTCACAGGAACCAACCTATAGGATACACCAATCCCTTGTTGTTTACAAGCACCGATGTAATGACCCCACTTTAGAGGCTCCATGGACACTACACTAACCTATTAGGTTCCCATAGGTTCAAGTGGTATTCAACATCAATTTAGAAACTAACTTAATTCTAAGGTTTTCCTAGCACAAAAAATGATTAAAAAATTCTAAAGGCAAAGTTTGACCACAATTTTGGAATAATTAATTTTCTAATATTTATTTATGAGTTGTAAATGACCTAGGTGGCTCAAGAGGGTGGATAGGAAGAGGATAAGGCATATGAGTTGTCTCCCTCAGGAAAATATGGAAATAAAGCATCTAAAAGCATTAAAAGTATCCAAAAATAGCTAAAAGCAGTAAAAGCAGCCTAAAAGTAGGAAAGGCATGAAAAGCAGTAGAAAATCAAAGAAATAAGAAGTTTCCAGATTTTGAGTCGAAAGAGGAATAGTAAAAGCAAGAAAGCAAACAGGAGTCTCAAGAAATATACAGATGTTAATATTATCCAGTGAAGGCGTAATTGATGAGGTAAGTGGGTCCATATGCAAGTGAAAATTTCCAAAGAAGCCTCCACTCATCACTAATTCGAATTTCAAGAAGGAAAGCTCTAGAAGGAAGGAACAAAAGCTAGTAGAGGTTAATAAAATGAGGATGAACACACACATTCACATATTTTGTCATTTTGAGTACTCATATTGAGATATCTATGCATCTTAGACGCTTGGGTGGTGTGCCCCTTACCAGCATTGGGTGATGTGCCCCTTTGCATTCATTGATCCAACTGAGGGATCGAGAGATCCTTCTATTGGAGTTTGAGGAAGAGGACATCCAGTCCTTTTCATGGAGCTTCATGTGCCACAAATAATATATTTTTGCAGGTATGATATTAGCTTTATTATGGTGTGGGTGAAGCCCAGTGTGTTGGTGCTTCTATAGTGTGGTCAGATCAACTCAATCAATGGGATTGATTTTGGTGGGACAAAAAAAATATTTTGGTTCAAATATTTATGAGAATTTCTAGACCTTTAGAAATATTCCATTGCATTTGGAGCATCGTTTCCCACGGGAAACACTTTTTTTCATCAAAAAAGGTGTTCAGATGAGCAGGTTATGGCCATTTTACTAGATCTAGGGGTTCCAGCTGTAAAGAACGCACCATTGCTTTTCTATCTGTAAATATTCCTGAGTTTTGAGTTCTATGAGAGCCATATATTTTTTTAATCAGCGTTATTACTGTCCCCACACATTCATAATAAATATTTATAGTACCTTTCTTCATATTGTGTTCATTTATTCCAGTTATTGGTCAACAATGTGTGAATCTATAGCCTATGGTTGTGTAGTTATTAAACTGCCTCTGTAAATCATGCATAAATGGTTTGGGGAGTCTGTTAGTGCTCTGTTCATCTTTTTTAGATTTTTTTTGTGACCATTTGAGTCTCTGAGGAGAAATTCGAGAGGCCTTGAGGATGTTTAGAATGGATTCGAAATCAACAGTTTCCTCTAGTTAAATATGAGCTAGTCTCCCTTGTTTCGAGCTTGTGTTTTAATTTCTGTTCATGAGAGTTTAATTATGATATATATGACCTTTCTTTCATTACTTTTCTTCCAGAATTTCACCAGAAGCAGCAGATTTTCCACAGAATTCCTGGGGCCATTGCCTTGAAGCCTTTGGTTTAGCTAAAGGAGTCTACCCATGTGTGATGCACTCCTGAATGTGAAAGCTATTGAAGAAAATCACCAAGTAGAGTCTGTGACCTTCTGTTGTGTGATTTTTCTTTCCTAGAATCTGTATATACCCTTGAACCCCTACTTGGAAAATTTAGTGAAGATCTTGTGGTGTTTGGAGAAAAATATGTGGATTATAGTACTAGTTGGTCAATTTGCAAGTCGGTGTGCCTAAATCCTATTTGGATACATTAAAACTGACTTGCAGGAGACACCAATCCCCTATAATATACAAGCACCAACTTGTAGGAGACAACAATTCCCTACAATTTGCAAAATTTTGAGTTCTATACTTCTTCTGTGTCTTCTAACTTTTGGATTATGCCCATATTTATTCACTTATTATCCTTTCTCACTCATGAAATTAGTCTCATATGATGTCATATGCATTATATCCAGCACACCATATATCTTGTATCCAAAATTTTGCATACAAACATAGTCTACTCTGTCAAACTTCTGTATATTGTGCACCAAAATTTTGCGTACAAAATCAGTCCAGTGCATCAAACTTCTGCTTCGTGCACACCAACATTTTGCATACAAACTCAGTCAATAGAATCAAACATTTGTATACTATGGACTAAACCTTCTTCCTACAAATTCAATCCAGCACATCAGATTCTTGCTTCCTACACATCAAAATTTTATATACAAACTCAGTTTTTTATATATGCTAACATATACATCATCTTCCCTTTGATCAATGGTGCATATTTTCTTCACCATTCAACGCTTCATAAATTCATGATATGGGGCAACATTAAACTATCCTTGGATTGACCCTTTCATCAACATCATATAACCTTAGATTCTTCAGTAAATCATGATTGATTTGTTGTAGTTTACATCTATTGCATTTTGCATTCTGTTCATTTCACACTTATAGCACCATAATCTCAGCACGCTTCAGAGCTCCATCAAAGTGATAGACAGGAAGCATCAACATATCAAGTATCTTGAACATACTTCATTCTTCATCTTTTTTTACTAATAGATTATTCGTTTTTCGTGTTATAGACTATAACAAAGTTTACTTCAATGCCCAAAAAATCGCTTACTTATAGCTCAATACAATTCACTTCAGTACCCAAAAATTCACTACATCAAGACCCAATATGTTTCAACACAATACACTTTTACACAAAATTAGTTGAGCTAATCTTCCATTTATATGACTTATCTTTTGGTTTTGTGCCAGTCATTTTTAGCATGGAATTTTGGATTGGGTAGGGACACTTGTTCAAGGATAACTTGGGGCTTTGCTTTGGATGGGTCGACCTGTTCGTTGTTGTGAGGAATAAGATCAATAAGAACTTGTGCAGTAATCTACACAGCATTTCCGGCTGTTCCACTTAGTGTTCACACAACAGAATGTTCAGTGCGTGCCATCCTATGTTTTAAGGTTTATCATGGACCATGTAGAGGATTTTGTGAATGGTGTAATGCTTTTTCATGCAAATTATTCAATGAATGGTGCATTACTAATAGTGTAGTGCTTTGGAGGATCCCTCATACTCAAAATCTTATTTCACTGGGTGATCAAGATTTCTTCATGTTGACATCGATGACAACTTATCCAACACATAGAGCCTATGCTCAAGTCTATAAATCCCAAAACAATATATTCTACAAAATCCCAAATTAAAAGGAGATCCAAAGGTCCTTTGTCCATTTAGAAAATTTATATTTATGATTGTGCTCATTGGCCTTCGAAATATCAAGCAGCCTAGCTTTTCAAATTCAAATTACAACCCTTGATATTCAAATGCTCACAACATTTTACCAAGAATGTAGAATTTTTATTAATTTTATCAAAAAATTCAAGTCCACTCTTGAAATAAGCTACAAAACTACATGAGTGAATTTAGAAAAATGCATGCCAAGGTTCATACAATTTTCCTTTAGAAAACATGATACATGATGTCTAAATATTTTTTCATTTCTAATAGAAGACATATATTAGAATTCCCAAATTTGCCTCAATTTGTTGGCATATAACTTCCTAGTCAACAACATTTTGATTTTTCACTAAAATTGATGATTTTTTTATCACTTCACTAAATGCAATCCCATGATTTATTTATTTTCCAAATTGAGTGGTTAAAATTGTATAATGTCTATTTTTCATTTGCCACCTTTCTACATTTCTATATTTTCAATTTAATTCTTAAAAATTGTTGTTGTATTCAAATTTTGTCATCATTTTATATAATGTGCAAAGTTTATCAATCCTTAAAAAAATGCATCCAAATCTTTTTCGTACATGATATAGGGAAAATCTTCTTGTTATTTTGTTATTTTCTATGTAGTGCATAAAAACCATGCCTTATATTTATTTGACTAATCTCCAAATACACATGGTGATCCAGGTGGATATCGGTGGCGGCCCACCTCTTCCAACTGGCTCAAACCAGTCTTCTGGCAATTTTGGTAAATTACTATTTTTAGCAGTTTTTTCGGGTCTTGAACTTCCGGAGCCATTTTGAGGCCATAAACGACATTTTTTGGCGATTCAGGGGACCAAATGGTTGCCAACGGCACACATTTGGGCCCAGTTGAAAGTTGTAAATCTCGGTTAGACCTTTCCAACAGGCTAGCGAGCGCCCTAAACGGAGATCGTATGCAAAAGTTATGACCCCAGGAAGTTGACTGTTCAACTAACCACCTTGGGGCCGCAAACTTTATGACGATTCATCTTCTAGGGTTAGGTTTTTGGATGATTGGGATTCTTTCCCTCATGCTTATGATAAATAGGCCCTTTCGGCCTCTCTTTGTATTCATCTTGGCACGAATGAGCATAGCGGCCACATCTCTTCTCAGAGATAGCTACCACCATTCTAGCTATTATATTTTACAGTCTGTTCTATTTCCATTATTTAATAGAATATGTGTTTACTGTATCACTGTGTTATTTGCAATATATCTCTGTATATGCTATCTTTTTTTTCGTTCCCACATAAATCCGGATCAGTGGTATCAGAGCGGTCTGCTCTTTGATTGTTTCTCGGTGCATGTCCCCGACGAGGTCAGGATACAGAAAATTGGGTCTCGAACTAGTTCCACTTGGGGAAGACCACTCTCGCCGCCCCAAACGGCCTCCCATGGCGGAAGAAAAGAGAGACGACGGAGCAGTAGATCCTATCAAGTTGTTGCTCGAGGAAGCCCTCGCGCAACAGAGGAACGAGATGATGGATAATTTTTCCCAGATCCTTCAATGCATGCCAACAGTGGCAAATGCACCCTCAATGAGCAACCACTTCGGAGATACGACTCCCTTCAAGGTACAAGTTAATTTTGATAACCCTTTATTTGAAGGCCAAATCGATGCCGATGCCCTAGATAAATGGTTGAATCTACTAGAAGGGTATTTCTTTGTCCACAATTTTTCCGATAGGGAAAAGATCGTCTTTGCACTCCTCAAGGCTGTCCCCCATGTCACAAATTGGTGGGAAAATTATTGTGAGCAAAACTCATCAGACGAGTCTAGATTGTTTGAATATTCCAATCCCACTTGGGCCTCTTTTATAGATGCCGTCAAGGAACAATATTACCCTGTTGGAAACTATGATGACCAGTACACAAAATGGACCATTCTGCATCAAGAGAGGGACCAAATGGTGTCGGAGTACACCAACAAATTTCATACCTTGCACACAAAGCTAGGTATCAAGGACTCCAAGCGGCACCTAGTACTGAAATATCACAGTGGCCTACACCGGTACATCCAAACAGAGATGGATTTCCTGGAAATCTCTTCACTCGGATCCGCCTATCGATATGCTGTCAAAATTGAGCAAAAATTTCAGCAAAAGAACAAGTGTGACTTCGGACTTGCGCAGAAGCAGGGCAAGGGAAACTCTGGCTCGCAGAACACGGGGCAGGAAAAGGACAACCAGTCCCAACCACAAACGAAGAAGGGTAAAGAAAAGACAAAGAAGGACACCGGGAAGTGGTGCAAGTTCCACAAAAGCCCCTGGCACAACAATGATGAATGTCGCTAAAAACAGTCATTGGTGGCTGAGATCAAAGCTTTTGAATCAGATCCTAGTTCCGATTTTGACCCAGAACCTAATTTCACAGCCGCGCGAAAAGGGAAGCAGATCATTGATGCAGAACCCAGTGCCGTTGTTGCCGCCACACAGATTCATCCAGAGGATCCCGAGGAATCGGAGGCAGAGGAGCGCCTTTTCCACTCACAGATGTGGGTGAAGAGAATTCCCCTACACTTTGTTGTGGACAGCGGCAGCCAGAAGAACTTGATCTCAGAAGAAGTCATCAAGAGATTGAAGCTACCAATAACGCCACACCCACAACCATACACCATTGGATGGCTAAGCCAAGGACGAAGGATCCGTGTCAGTCACCAATGTCGCCTACCATATGGCATCAAGCCCTTCAAAGATAAGGTATTGTGTGATGTGGCCCCACTTGAAGTATGTGATGTTCTTTTAGGACAACCCCATATGTGGAAGCGTCATGCTGTATATGAATCATGACCTCGCAGTGTCATTGTCACTATGAGAGGACAACTGTATCGGATACCAGAGATAGTTGCACCTACCCCAAACGAGAAGGGAAGAAAGATAATCTCCCACACTGGGAAATTTTCCCTATTCGCAAATGCCACTAAAGGTGAACATCAGATCGCAGAGACATCCACAACTTCTCCAGATTATCCTTTTACTCAACAGAAACAAGAAAAACACAAAGTTAGTGCAGCATCGTCCTATTCGGGTACCTCTAAAGTGCAAGGCCATGCATTCAAGCTGCTCCTCCAAAAAGAAACCATCCACACCGGTACATACCAAGGATACCACAACAACCAAAACTGTTGAACAGCTGCAGTGCATCCATCAACAACAATTACAACCCTCTGAAGATGTCAAAGTAAGGCAACCTTTCCACTTCAGCAAATGTCGCACCAAGAGCTCAATTCGACACACAGCTCGGCATATGATAAGGGATTTAACGCAATGGAGACCATTGCTTCCTAAGGAGGGAGGATTGATCCAGGTGGATATCGGTGGCGGCCCACCTCTTCCAACTGGCTTAAAACAGTCTTATGGCAATTTCGGTAAATTACTATTTTCAGCAGTTTTTTCGGGTCCTGAACTTCCGGAGCCATTTTGAGG
Source organism: Larix kaempferi (assembly GCA_027924585.1). Classification (NCBI taxonomy): domain Eukaryota; kingdom Viridiplantae; phylum Streptophyta; class Pinopsida; order Pinales; family Pinaceae; genus Larix; species Larix kaempferi. The sequence goes on from BSBM01000073.1 coordinate 10,039,930, forward strand.
CCCTAAACGACATTTTTTGGCAATTAGGGGGACCAAAAGGTCGCCAATGCCACACATTTGAGCTCAATCGAAAGTTGTAAATCTCGGTTAGACCTTTCCAACGGGCTACCAAGCGCCCTAAACGGAGATCGTATGCAAAAGTTATGACCCCGGGAAGTTGACTGTTCAACTAACCACCTTGGGGCCGCAAACTTTATGGCGGTTCATCTTCTAGGGTTAGGTTTTTGGATGATTGGGATTCTTTCCATCATGCTTATGATAAATAGGCCCTTTTGGCCTCTATTTGTATTCATCTTGGCACGAATGAGCATAGCAGCCACATCTCTTCTCAGAGATAGCTACCACCATTCTAGCTATTGTATTTTACAGTCTGTTCTATTTCCACTATTTAATAGAATATGTGTTTCTTGTATCACTGTGTTATTTGCAATATATCTCTGTATATGCTATCTTTTGTTTCGTTCCCACATAAATCTGGATCAGTGGTATCAGGGCGGTCGGCTCTTTGATTGTTTCTCGGTGCATGTCCCCGACGAGGTCAGGATATAGAGAATTGGGTCTCGAACTAGTTCCACTTGGGGAAGACCACTCTCGCCACCCCAAACGGCCTCCCATGGCAGAAGAAAAGAGAGACAACGGATCAGTGGATCCTATCAAGTTGTTGCTCGAGGAATCCCTCGCGCAACAGAGGAACGAGATGATGGATAATTTCACCCAGATCCTTCAACGCATGCCAACAGTGGCAAATGCACCCTCAACGAGCAGCCATTTTGGAGATATGACTCCCTTCAAGGTACAAGTTAATTTTGATATCCCTTTATTTGAATGCCAAATCGATGCCGATGCCCTAAATAAATGGTTGAATCTACTAGAAGGGTATTTCTCTGTCCACAATTTTTCCGACAGGGAAAAGATCGTCTTTGCACCCCTCAAGGCTGTCCCCCATGTCAAAAATTGGTGGGAAACTTATTGTGAGCAAAACTCATCAGACGAGTCTAGATTGTTTGAATATTCCAATCCCACTTGGGCCTCTTTTATAGATGCCATCAAGGAACAATATTACCCTGTTGGAAACTATGATGACCAGTACACAAAATGGACCATTCTGCATCAAGAGATGGACCAAATGGTGTTGGAGTACACCAACAAATTTCATACCTTGCACACAAAGCTAGGTATCAAGGACTCCGAGCGGCACCTAGTACTAAAATATTGCAGTGGCCTACACCGGTACATCCAAACAGAGATGGATTTCCAGGAAATCTCTTCACTTGGATCCGCCTATCGATAGGCTATCAAAATTGAGCAGAAATTCTAGCAAAAGAACAAGCGTGACCTCGAACCTGCGCAGAAGCAGGGGCAAGGGAAACTATGGCTTGCAGAACACGGGGCAGGAAAAGGACAACCAGTCCCAACCACAAACGAAGAAGGGTAAAGAAAAGACAAAGAAGGACACCGGGAAGTGGTGCGAGTTCCACAAAAGCCCCTGGCACAACACTGATGAATGTCGCTCAAAACAGTCATTGGTGGCTGAGATCAAAGCTTCTGAATCAGATCCCAGTTTCGATTCTGACTTGGAACCTAATTTCACAGTCGCGCGAAAAGGGAAGCAGATCATTGATGCAGAACCCAGTGCCATTGTTGCCACCACACAGATTCAGCCAGAGGATCCTGAAGAATCGGAGGCAGAGGAGCGCCTTTTCCACTCACAGATGTGGGTGAAGAGAATTCCCCTACACTTTGTTGTGGACAGCGGCAGCCAGAAGAACCTGATCTCAGAAGAAGTCATCAAGAGATTGAAGCTACCAATAACGCCACACCCACAACCATACACCATTGGATGGCTAAGCCAAGGACGAAGGATCCGTGTCAGTCACCAATGTCGCCTACCATATGGCATTAAGCCCTTCAAAGATGAGGTATTGTATGATGTGGCCCCACTTGAAGTATGTGATGTTCTTTTAGGACAACCCTATATGTGGAAGCGTCATGTTGTATATGAATCACGACCTTGCAGTATCATTGTCACTTTGGGAGGACAACTGTATAGGATACCAGAGATAGTTGCACCTACCCCAAACGAGTAGGGAAGAAAGATAATCTCCCACACTGGGAAATTTTCCCTATTCGCAAATGCCACTAAAGGTGAACATCAGATCGTAGAGACATCCACAACCTCTGCAGATTATCCTTCTACTCAGTAGAAACAAGAAAAACACAAAGTTAGTGCAGCATCGTCCTATTCGGGTACCTCTACGGTGCAAGGCCATGCATTCAAGGTGCTCCTCCAAAAATAAACCATCCACACCGGTGCATACCAAGGATAACACAACAACCAAAACTGTTGAACAGCTCCAGCGCATCCATCAACAACAATTACAACCCTCTGAAGACGTCAAAGTAAGGCAACCTTTCCACTTCAGCAAATGTCGCACCAAGAGCTCAATTCGACACACAGCTTGACATATGATAAGGGATTTAACGTAATGGAGAACATTGCTTCCTAAGGAGGGAGGATTGATCCATGTGGATATCGGTGGTGGCCCACCTCTTCCAACTGGCTCAAAACAGTCTTCTGGCAATTTCGGTAAATTACTATTTTCAGCAGTTTTTTGGGGTCCTGAACTTTTGGAGCCATTTTGAGGCCCTAAACGACATTTTTTGGCGATTTGGGGGACCAAATGTTACCAACAACAAATATTTGGACATATTTGAAAGTTGTAAATCTTGGTTAGACCTTTCCAACGGGCTACCGAGCGCCCTAAACGGAGATCGTATGTAAAAGTTATGACCCCCGGAGGTTGACTGTTCAACTAACCACCTTGGGGCCGCAAACTTTATGACGGTTCATCTTCTAGGGTTAGGTTTTTGGATGATTGGGATTCTTTCCCTCATGCTTAGGATAAATAGGCCCTTTCGGCCTCTCTTTGTATTCATCTTGGCACGAATGAGCATAGCGGCCACATCTCTTCTCAGAGATAGCTACCACCATTCTAGCTATTGTATTTTACAGTATGTTCTATTTCCATTATTTAATAGAATATGTGTTTACTGTATCACTGTGTTATTTGCAATATATCTCTGTATATGCTATCTTTTGTTTCGTTCCCACATAAATCCGGATCTGTGGTATCAGAGTGGTCTGCTCTTTGATTGTTTCTCGGTGCATGTCCCCGACGAGGTCAGGATACAGAGAATTGGGTCTCGAACTAGTTCCACTTGTTGAAGACCACTCTCGCCGCCCCAAACAGCCTCCCATGGCGGAAGAAAAGAGAGACGATGGAGCAGTGGATCATATCAAGTTGTTGCTCAAGGAAGCCCTCGCGCAACAGAGGAACGAGATGATGGATAATTTCACCCAGATCCTTCAACGCTTGCCAACAGTGGCAAATGCACCCTCAACGAGCAGCCATTTCGGAGATACGACTCCCTTCAAGGTACAAGTTAATTTTGATATCCCTTTATTTGAAGGCCAAATCGATGCCAATGCCCTAGATAAATGGTTGAATCTACTAGAAGGGTATTTCTCTGTCCACAATTTTTTCGACGGGGAAAAGATGGTCTTTGCACTCCTCAAGGCCGTCCCCCATGTCAAAAATTGGTGGGAAACTTATTGTGAGCAAAACTCATCAGACGAGTCCAGATTGTCTGAATATTCCTATCCCACTTGGGCCTCTTTTATAGATGCTGTCAAGGAACAATATTACCCTGTTGGAAACTATGATGACCAGTACACAAAATGGACCATTCTGCATCAAGAGAGGGACCAAATGGTGTCGGAGTACACCAACAAATTTCATACCTTGCACACAAAGCTAGGTATCAAGGACTTCGAGCGGCACCTAGTACTAAAATATCGCAGTGGCCTACACCGGTACATCCGAACAGAGATGGATTTCCTGGAAATATCTTCTCTCGGATCCGCCTATCGATATGCTGTCAAAATTGAGCAGAAAATTTCAGCAAAAGAACAAGCGTGACTTCGGACCTGCGCAGAAGCAGGGGCAAGGGAAACTGTGGCTCGCAGAACACGGGGCAGGAAAAGGAAAACCAGTCCCAACCACAAACGAAGAAGGGTAAAGAAAAGACAAAGACGGACACCGGGAAGTGGTGCGAGTTCCACAAAAGCCCCTGGCACAACACTGATGAATGTCGCTCAAAACAGTCATTGGCGTCTGAGATCAAAGCTTTTGAATCAGATCCCAGTTCCGATTCTGACTCGGAACCTAATTTCACAGCCTCGCAGAAAGGGAAGCAGATCATTGATGCAGAACCCAATGCTGTTGTTTCCACCACACAGATTCAGCCAGAGGATCCTGAAGAATCGGAGGCAGAGGAGCGTCTTTTCCACTCACAGATGTGGGTGAAGAGAATTCCCCTACACTTTGTTGTGGACAGCGGCAGCCAGAAGAACCTGATCTCAGAAGAAGTCATCAAGAGATTGAAGCTACCAATAACGCCACACCCACAACCATACACCATTGGATGGCTAAGCCAAGGACAAAGGATCCGTGTCAGTCACCAATGTCACCTACCATATGGCATCAAGCCCTTCAAAGATGAGGTATTGTATGATGTGGCCCCACTTGAAGTATGTGATGTTCTTTTAGGACAACCCTATATGTGGAAGCACCATGCTGTATATGAATCATGACCTCGCAGTGTCATTGTCACTTTGGGAGGACAACTGTATTGGATACCAGAGATAGTTGCACCTACCCCAAACGAGCAGGGAAGGAAGATAATCTCCCACACTGGGAAATTTTCCCTATTCGCAAATGCCACTAAAGGTGAACATCAGATCGCAGAGACATCCACAACCTCTGCAGATTATCCTTCTACTCAGCAGAAACAAGAAAAACACAAAGTTAGTGCAACATCGTCCTATTCGAGTACCTCAACGGTGCAAGGCCATGCATTCAAGGTACTCCTCCAAAAAGAAACCATCCACACCGGTGCATACCAAGGATACCACAACAACCAAAACTGTTGAATAGCTCCAGCGCATCCATCAACAACAATTACAACCCTCTGAAGATGTCAAAGTAAGGCAACCTTTCCACTTCAGCAAATGTCGCACCAAGAGCTCAATTCGACACACAGCTTGACATATGATAAGGGATTTAACGCAATGGAGACCATTCCTTCCTAAGGAGGGAGGATTGATCCAGGTGGATATCGGTGGCGGCCCACCTCTTCCAACTGGCTCAAAACAGTCTTCTGGCAATTTTGGTAAATTACTATTTTTAGCAGTTTTTTCGGGTCCTGAACTTCTGGAGCCATTTTGAGGCCCTAAACGACATTTTTTGGCGATTTGGGGGACAAGATGGTTGCCAGCGGCACACACATCTGGGCCCATTCGAAAGTTGTAAATCTCAGTTAGACCTTTCCAACGGGCTAGCGAGCGCCCTAAACGGAGATCGTATGCAAAAGTTAGACCCCGAGAAGTTGACTGTTCAACTAACCACCTTGGGGCCGCAAACTTTATGACGGTTCATCTTCTACGGTTAGGTTTTTGGATGATTGGGATTCTTTCCCTCATGCTTATTATAAATAGGCCCTTTCGGCCTCTCTTTGTATTCATCTTGGCATGAATGAGCATAACGGCTACATCTCTTCTCAGAGATAGCTACCACCATTCTAGCTATTGTATTTTATAGTCTATTCTATTTCCACTATTTAATAGAATATGTGTTTACTGTATCACTGTGTTATTTGCAATATATCGCTATATATGCTATCTTTTGTTTCGTTCCCACATAAATCCGGATCAGTGGTATCAAAGTGGTCTGTTCTTTGATTGTTTCTCGGTGCATGTCCCCGACGAGGTCTGGATACAGAGCATTGGGTCTCGAACTAGTTCCACTTGGGGAAGACCACTCTCGCCGCGCCAAACGGCCTCCCATGGTGGAAGAAAAGAGAGACAACGGAGCAGTGGATCCTATCAAGTTGTTGCTCGAGGAAGCTCTCGCGCAACAGAGGAAGGAGATGATGGATAATTTCGCCCAGATCCTTCAACGCATACCAACAGTGGCAAATGCACCCTCAACGAGCAGCCATTTCGGAGATACGACTCCCTTCTAGGTACAATTTAATTTTGATATCCCTTTATTTGAAGGCCAAATTGATGCCGATGCCCTAGATAAATGGTTGAATATACTAGAAGGGTATTTCTCTGTCCACAATTTTTTCGGTAGGGAAAAGATGGTCTTTGCACTCCTCAAGGCCGTCCCCCATGTCAAAAATTGGTGGGAAACTTATTGTGAGCAAAACTCATCAGACAAGTCTGGATTGTTTGAATATTCCAAACCCACTTGGGCCTTTTTTATAGATGCCGTCAAGGAACAATATTACCCTGTTGGAAACTATGATGACTAGTACACAAAATGGACCATTCTGCATCAAGAGAGGGACCAAATGGTGTGGGAGTACACCAACAAATTTCATACCTTGCACACAAAGCTAGGTATCAAGGACTTCGAGCGGCACCTAGTACTGAAATATCGCAGTGGCCTACACTAGTACATCCGAACAGAGATGGATTTCCTGGAAATCTCTTCACTCGGGTCCGCCTATCGATATGCTGTCAAAATTGAGCAGAAATTTCAGCAAAAGAACAAGCGTGACTTCGGACCTACGCAGAAGCAGGGCAACGAAAACTCTGGCTCGCAGAACACGGGGCAGGAAAAGGACAACCAGTCCCAACCAAAAACGAAGAAGGGTAAAGCAAAGACAAAGAAGGACACCGGGAAGTGTTGCGAGTTCCACAAAACCCCCTGGAAAAACACTGATGAATGTCGCTCAAAACAGTCATTGGTGGCTGAGATCAAAGCTTCTGAATCAGATCCCAGTTCTGATTCTGACTCGGAACCTAATTTCACAGCCGCACGAAAAGGGAAGCAGATCATTGATGCAGAACCCAGTGCCATTGTTTCCACCACACAGATTCTGCAATATGATCCTGAAGAATCGGAGGCAGAGGAGCGCCTTTTCCACTCACAGATGTGGGTGAAGAGAATTCCCCTACACTTTGTTGTGGACAGCGGCAGCCAGAAGAACCTGATCTCAGAAGAATTCATCAAGAGATTGAAGCTACCAATAACACCACACCCACAACCATACAACATTGGATGGCTAAGCCAAGGACGAATGATCCATGTCAGTCACCAATGTCGCCTACCATATGGCATCAAGCCCTTCAAAGATGAGGTATTGTTTGATGTGGCCCCACTTGAAGCATGTGATGTTCTTTTAGGACAACCCTATATGTGGAAGTGTCATGCTGTAAGTGAATCACGACCTCGCAGTGTCATTGTCACTTTGGGAGGACAACCGTACTGGATACCAGAGATAGTTACATCTACCCCAAACGAGCAGGGAAGGAAGATAATCTCCCACACTGAGAAATTTTCCCTATTCGCAAATGCCACTAAAGGTGAACATCAGATCGCAGAGACATCCACAACCTCTGCAGATTATCCTTCTACTCAGCAGAAACAAGAAAAACACAAAGTTAGTGCAGCATCGTCCTATTCGGGTACCTCTACAGTGCAAGGCCATGCATTCAAGGTGCTCCTCCAAAACGAGACCATCCACACTGGTGCATACCAAGGATACCACAACAACCAAAACTGTTGAACAGCTCCAGCGCATCCATCAACAACAATTACAACCCTTTGAAGATGTCAAAGTAAGGCAACCTTTCCACTTCAGCAAATTTCGCACCAAGAGCTCAATTCGACACACAGCTCGACATATGATAAGGGATTTAACGCAATGGAGACCATTGCTTCCTAAGGAGGGAGGAATGATCCAGGTGGATATCGGTGGCGGCCCACCTCTTCCAACCGGCTCAAAACAGTCTTCTGGCAATTTTGGTAAATTACTATTTTTAGCAGTTTTTTCGGGTCCTGAACTTCCGGAGCCATTTTGAGGCCCTAAACGACATCTTTTGGTGATTTGGGGGACCAAATGTCTGCCAACGGCACACATTTGGGCCCATTCGAAAGTTTTAAATCTTGGTTAGACGTTTCCAACGGGATGCCAAGCGTCCTAAACGGAGATTGTATGCAAAAGTTATGGCCCTGGGAAGTTGACTGTTCAACTAACCACCTTGGGGCCGCAAACTTTATGACGGTTCATCTTCTAGGGTTAGGTTTTTGGATAATTGGGATTTCTTCCCTCATGCTTATTATAAATAGGCTCTTTCGGCCTCTCTTTGTATTCATCTTGGCACGAATGAGCATAGCGGCCACATCTCTTCTCAGAGATAGCTACCACCATTCTAGCTATCGTATTGTACAGTCTGTTCTATTTCCACTATTTAATAGGATATGTGTTTACTGTATCACTTTGTTATTTGCAATATATCTCTGTATATGCTATCTTTTGTTTCATTCCCACATAAATCTGAATCAGTGGTATCAGAGCGGTCTGCTCTTTGATTGTTTCTCGGTGCATGTCCCCGACGAGGTCAGGATACAGAGCATTGGGTCTCGAACTAGTTCCACTTGGGGAAGACCACTCTCGCCGCCCCAAACGGCCTCCCATGGCGGAAGAAAAGAGAGACGACGAAGCAGTGGATCCTATCAAGTTGTTGCTCGAGGAAGCCCTCGCGCAACAGAGGAACGAGATGATGGATAATTTCGCTCAGATCCTTCAACACATGCCAACAGTGGCAAATGCGCCCTCAACAAGCAGCCATTTCGGAGATACGACTCCCTTCAAGGTACAACTTAATTTTGATATCCCTTTATTTGAAGGCCAAATCGATGCTGATGCACTAGATAAATGGTTGAATCTACTAGAAGGGTATTTCTCTGTACACAATTTTTCCGACAGGGAAAAGATCGTCTTTGCACTCCTCAAGGCTGTCCCCCATGTAAAAATTGGTGGGAAATTTATTGTGAGCAAAACTCATCAGACGAGTCTGGATTGTTTGAATATTCCAATCCCACTTGGGCCTCTTTTATAGATGCCGTCAAGGAACAATATTACCCTGTTGGAAACTATGATGACAAGTACACAAAATGGACCATTCTGCAACAAGAGAGGGACCAAATGGTGTCGGAGTACACCAACAAATTTCATACATTGCACACAAAGCTAGGTATCAAGGACTCCGAGCGGCACCTAGTACTGAAATATCGCAGTGGCCTACACCGGTACATCTGAACAGAGATGGATTTCCTGAAAATCTCTTCACTCGTATCCGCCTATCGATATGCTGTCAAAATTGAGCAGAAATTTTAGCAAAATAACAAGCGTGACTTCGGACCTGCGCAGAAGCAGGGCAAGGGAAACTCTGGCTCGCAGAACATGGGGCAGGAAAAGGACAACCAGTCCCAGCCACAAATGAAGAAGGGTAAAGAAAAGACAAAGAAGGATACCAGGAAGTGGTGCGAGTTCCACAAAAGCCCCTGGCACAACACTGATGAATGTCGCTCAAAACAGTCATTGGTGGCTGAGATCAAAGCTTCTGAATCAGATCCCAGTTTCGATTCTAACTCGGAACCTAATTTCACAGTCATGCAAAAAGGGAAGCAGATCATTGATGCAGAACCCAGTGCCGTTGTTGCCACCACACAGATTCAGCCAGAGGATCCTGAAGAATCGGAGGCAGAGGAGCACCTTTTCCACTCACAGATGTGGGTGAAGAGAATTCCCATACACTTTGTTGTGGACAGCGGCAGCCAGAAGAACGTGATCTCAGAAGAAGTCATCAAGAGATTGAAGCTACCAATAACGCCACACCCACAACCATACACCATTGGATGGCTAAGCCGAGGACGAAGGATCTGTGTCAGTCACCAATGTTGCCTACCATATGGAATCAAGCCCTTCAAAGATGAGGTATTGTGTGATGTGGCCCCACTTGAAGTATGTGATGTTCTTTTAGGACAACCCTATAAGTGGAAGCGTCATGCTGTATATGAATCACGACTTCGCAGTGTCATTGTCACTTTGGGAGGACAACTGTATCGGATACCAGAGATAGTTGCACCTACCCCAAACGAGCAGGGAAGGAAGATAATCTCCCACACTGGGAAATTTTCCCTATTCGCAAATGCCACTAAAGGTGAACATCAGATCTCAGAGACATCCACAACCTCTGCAGATTATCCTTCTACTCAGCAGAAACAAGAAAAACACAAAGTTAGTGCAGCATCGTCCTATTCGGGTACCTCTACGGTGCAAGGCCATGCATTCAAGGTGCTCCTCCAAAAAGAAACCATCCACACCGGTGCATACCAAGGATACCACAACAACCAAAACTGTTGAACAGCTCCAGCGCATCCATCAACAACAATTACAACCCTCTGAAGATGTCAAAGTAAGGCAACCTTTCCACTTCAGCAAATGTCGCACCAAGAGCTCAATTCGACACACAGCTCAACATATGATAAGGGATTTAACGCAATGGAGACCATTGCTTCCTAAGGAGGGAGGATTGATCCAGGTGGATATCGATGGTGGCCCACCTCTTCCAACTGGCTCAAAACAGTCTTCTGGCAATTTTGGTAAATTACTATTTAGCAGTTTTTTCGAGTCCTGAACTTTCGGAGCCATTTTGATGTCCTATAAAACATTTTTTGGTGATTTGGCGGACCAAATGGTTGCCGACTCCACCCATTTGGGCCCACTTGAAAGTTGTAAATCTCGGTTAGACCTTTCCAATGGGCTACCGAGCGCCCTAAACGGAGATCGTATGCAAAATTTATGACCCCGGGAAGTTGACTGTTCAACTAACCACCTTGGGGCCACAAACTTTATGACGGTTCATCTTCTAGGGTTAGGTTTTTGGATGATTGGGATTCTTTCCCTCATGCTTATGATAAATAGGCCCTTTCGGCCTCTCTTTGTATTCATCTTGGCACGAATGAGCATAGCGGACACATCTCTTCTCAGAGATAGCTACCACCATTCTAGCTATTGTATTTTACAGTCTGTTCTATTTCCACTATTTAATAGAATATGTGTTTACTGTATCACTGTGTTATTTGCAATATCTCTCTGTATATGCTATCTTTTGTTTCGTTCCCACATAAATCCGGATCATTGGTATCAGAGCGGTCTGCTCTTTGATTGTTTCTCGGTGCATGTCCCCGACGAGGTCAGGATACAGAGCATTGGGTCTCGAACTAGTTCCACTTAGGGAAGACCACTCTCGCCGCCCCAAACGGCCTCCCATGGCGGAAGAAAAGAGAGACGACGGAGCAGTGGATCCTATCAAGTTGTTTCTCAAGGAAGCCCTCACGCAACAGAGGAACGAGATGATGGATAATTTCGCCCAGATCCTTCAACGCATGCCAACAGTGGCAAATGCACCCTCAACGAGCAGCCATTTCGGAGATACGACTCCCTTCAAGGTACAAGTTAATTTTGATATCCCTTTATTTGAAAGCCAAATCGATGTCGATGCCCTAGATAAATGGTTGAATCTACTAGAAGGGTATTTCTCTGTCCACAATTTTTGCGACAGTGAAAAGATCGTCTATGCACTCCTCAAGTCCGTCCCCCATGTCAAAAATTGGTGGGAAACTTATTGTGAGCAAAACTCATCAGACAAGTCTGGATTGTTTGAATATTCCAATCCCACTTGGGCCTCTTTTATAGATGCCGTCAAGGAACAATATTACCCTGTTGGAAACTATGATGACCAGTGCACAAAATGGACCATTCTGCATCAAGAGAGGGACCAAATGGTGTCGGAGTAGACCAACAAATTTCATACCTTGCACACAAAGCTAGGTATCAAGGACTCCGAGCGGCACCTAGTACTGAAATATCGCAATGGCCTACACCAGTACATCCGAACAGAGATGGATTTCCTGAAAATCTCTTCAGTCGGATCCGCCTATCGATATACTATCAAAATTGAGCAGAAATTTCAGCAAAATAACAAGCGTGACTTCGGAATTGCGCAGAAGCAGGGCAAGGGAAACTCTGGCTCGCAGAACACGGGGCAGGAAAAGGACAACCAGTCCCAACCACAAATGAAGAAGGGTAAAGAAAAGACAAAGAAGGACACCGGGAAGAGGTGCAAGTTCCACAAAAGCCCCTGGGACAACACTGATGAATGTCACTCAAAACCATCATTGGTTGCTGAGATCAAAGCTTCTGAATCAAATCCCAGTTCCGATTCTGACTCGGAACCTAATTTCACAGTCGCGCAAAAAGGGAAGCAGATCATTGATGCAGAACCCAGTGCCGTTGTTGCCACCACACAGATTCAGCCAGAGGATCCTGAAGAATCGGAGGCAGAGGAGCGCCTTTTCCACTCACAGATGTGGGTGAAGAGAATTCCCCTACACTTTGTTGTGGACAGCGGCAGCCAGAAGAACCTGGTCTCAGAAGAAGTCATCAAGAGATTGAAGCTACCAATAACGCCACACCCACAACCATACACCATTGGATGGCTAAACCAAGGACGAAGGATCCGTGTCAGTCACCAATGTCGCCTACCATATGGCATCAAGCCCTTCAAAGATGAGGTATTGTGTGATGTGGCCCCACTTGAAGTATGTGATGTTCTTTTAGGACAACCCTATATGTGGAAGCGTCATGCTGTATAAGAATCATGACTTCGCAGTGTCATTGTCACTTTGGGAGGACAACTGTATCGGATACCATAGATAGTTGCACCTACCCCAAACGAGCAGGGAAGGAAGATAATCTCCCACACTGGGAAATTTTTCCTATTCGTAAATGCCACCAAAGGTGAACATCAGATCGCAGAGACATCCACAACCTCTGTAGATTATCCTTCTACTCAACAGAAACAAGAAAAACACAAAGTTATTGCAGCATCGTCCTATTCGGGTACCTCTACGATGCAAGGCCATGCATTCAAGGTGCTCCTCCAAAAAGAAACCATCCACACTGGTGCATACCAAGGATACCACAACAACCAAAACTGTTGAACAGCTCCAGCGCATCCATCAACAACAATTACAACCCTCTGAAGATGTCAAAGTAAGGCAACCTTTCCACTTCAGCAAATGTCGCACCAAGAGCTCAATTCGACACACAGCTCAACATATGATAAGGGATTTAACACAATGGAGACCATTGCTTCCTAAGGAGGGAGGATTGATCCAGGTGGATATCTATGGTGGCCCACCTCTTCCAACTGGCTCAAAACAATCTTCTGGCAATTTTGGTAAATTACTATTTTTAGCAGTTTTTTCGAGTCCTGAACTTCCGGAGCCATTTTGATGCCCTAAACAACATTTTTTGGCGATTTGGGGGACCAAATGGTTGCCAGTGGCACCCATTTGGGCCCACCCGAAAGTTGTAAATCTTGGTTAGACCTTTCCAATGGGCTACCGAGCACCCTAAAGGGAGATCATATGCAAAAGTTATGACCCCGGGAAGTTGACTGTTCAACTAACCACCTTGGGGCCGCAAACTTTATGACGGTTCATCTTCTAGGGTTAGGTTTTTGGATGATTGGGATTCTTTCCCTCATGCTTATGATAAATAGGCCCTTTCAGCCTCTCTTTGTATTCATCTTGGCACGAATGAGCATAGCGGCCACATCTCTTCTTAGAGATATCTACCACCATTCTAGCTATTGTATTTTATAGTCTATTCTATTTCCACTATTTAATAGAATATGTGTTTACTGTATCACTGTGTTATTTGCAATATATCTCTGTATATGCTATCTTTTGTTTCGTTCCCACATAAATCCAGATCACATGGTTGGCCTTCAAAACCAATATTTAAACATTCCTTCTCATAGTTCATACTTTGTTATTGCGGAAAAATTACAACAAATACCTTCAACAATGGTCTTTGTAACTCTTTTAAGTTAATGTCAAATTCAACAATGGTCTTTATAACTTTATTAAGTCAATGGCAAATGGTCTTTGTAACTTTATTAAGTCAATAGTAAATGGTCTTGAGCCTTGTTACAATCACAAAGCCTATACATAGGTGTATGGATCCCACAATAATAAACTCTACAAAAATATGAATCAAAATGAAAGCCCAAGGCTCTTTGTTCATTTAGAAACTTCAACTCTACAAAAATATGAATCAAAATGAAAGCCCAAGGCTCTTTGTTCATTTAGAAACTTCAACTTTATGTTTGGAATTGTAATTTAGAGTAACCATTGTAGTTTTTATAACATTATAACACTGATTAGAATTTTATCTAATAATTATGATAATTTTCACATTTTACTTTTCATAGTTCTATAAAATAGATATACAATTTAAAGTATGCACTAACAAGAGGTAAAAAAGATGGAGACAACTCTTTCTACTTGCTTAGGTGTCAAATTCTATAAGAATAATCTCATTAATGTTGAATGATTTATAAGGAATCCCTTAGTTCACAAGTTCATAGAAGTTTTCATTACAGTGTTTGAAATTGAGTGTGAATTAAAATACTCAGTAAAAAAATTTAATCACTCCATATTATTTATGGAAGTTTTCATTACACTGCTTGAAATTGAGTGTGAATTAAAATCCTCAGTAAAAAAATTTAATCACTTGATATTATTTTTTATAAAATTTTGAGTACTTTATTAAAAAAATATAAATTTATATGAAATAAGGGTATTGATAATTGTATTCACGTCATTAACTTGTATTCCTGAAAGATATTAAAAGGAAACTCATTTGTGCATGCATTCCTCAGGTTGCATAGTTTAAACTAATTCGTGGCTAATTGAAAAGACATACAAAAATTGTAGGGAATAAGCATGTTGCCGGGACTCTGGTTTTGAACTTAGACAAGCATGGCCACGATTGAGATAGGGGTGTTATATACCATGGCAATAATTGAAATAAGGGGTTTTTAATATGATAGATTCATAATTTAAAAATTTCAAGAGTGTGTTGATGCATGAAGAGATGAAAACAATGGGCCAACATGTATGCTAAATATCCAAAGAAAATAGAAGTGTATGATTTTGTTTTTATACATTTCAATTTTGTAAATCTAGAAATATATTAGGTTGAGACCATGGAATTGATAGGTTAAGAAGAACGTTTATCTAAATTTTATTCGGTTTTTAAAGAAACCAAAATTCCATATAAAGGGTGAGCAATGTTTAACTCCAATAAACCTCCAAACTAGAAAATAATGAAATGGGAAAAGGTATGTGTTCTTAGGAATGGTTTAAAATGAAAGATGTTCCATCATCATCATTAAAAAACTTGATTCAACTTGTCCTTGGGATGATTATAAATCACCACAATAAGGATATGTTGGGTGATTGTATGAGGAGAGCCATACATTGGGTTGAAGAGTAGATCATAGATGGTCCTCATCTATTAGCTGAAAATTTGCATTTCTCCTTGCAAGAGAGTTAAATGAAAGAGTGTTAAGTTGAATATGCTTGTATATTCCTCATAAAAATTATATATAGCTTTTCAAAACATCTTACTTAACACAAATAGAAAAATAATTCAAATAAATACTTAAAACCCTATCATGTTATAAAATAACTATATATGTCATACATTATACTTTAGAACATAGAAAAATAGTAAGTACATATCTCGTCTCTCCATTTTAATAAGTGATATTCCAGATTTTTGAGTTTACATAATTCCTCCAACAAATTTGATATGTTTACCTTTAGTTTATTCCTTATATACAATGTAATTTTATTATATTCTCCATAAAATTTAAACGACCAAATAATATCTACATATTATATTAATCCCAATGCATACATGTTATCTTTGATTAATGATACTTGGAAATGTCACCCATTGGGTTGTTTTATAAACATATTATTGTTTTTGTCATGACCCTAAAATATTATCATTACTTCTTTCTCTATGGATATGCAATCCTCAAAACCCATAATTCATGTGCATGATCACAACTGGAAATGATATGCATATACAAAAAAAAAAAAAAAACCAATGTGAATAAATAATATGCATGAGCATAATCATCAACAACAAATCAACTATAATGCTAGTAGGATATTTTACTCCCTTGTGAATTACATACAAAATGTCTTCTCCATGGTAAAATTAGTGGTTAAATTTTTTTTAACATATTGATTGGAAATGTCTATATATATTATGTATGGAAAATCGAGAGTTATGATTTTTTTTTTAATATATACTTAATCATTCATATTAGTATTGGAATCATCAATTTTATGTTGAGTGAATTCTAAGTACTTGTGTGTTTAATAGTTAATTGTCAATTTAATTTTTAGTCATTGGTTGACATAAAAACAATAAAACATGTACATATTTAATGCAATATAAGTGTAATGTGAGAAAGTATATATATGATGGACATAACAATAAGAAAGCATGCATGTATGTATGCACTACATTGCATTAACATGGAGTTTTACATGGAGAAACTCATCAATGGACATAGTAAAATTTGGTAAAAATATTTACCAAGAGTTTATCTTTTATTTTTGTATACTTGTTGGTCTATTGAGATTGAAAAATTTGAATTTAATTTCTACAACATTTTTAATTTCTATTTCAAGATCTTACTATTTTTACTATTTTCTTAAATATTTTAGAGTTGGTTACCATAAGCGTGGATATGGCTCTATGGCCAAATGTCAAGGTCTAGTTTATAATTTAAATTATATTTATTTTCATAAAGAAAAAATGTATACATACATATTATTAGTTGATTGTGAATTTAAGTGAAAATACGTATTCATACAAAAAAAAATCTAATAATGGAAGTCATCACATAATATAACATAACATAAGCTAGATATCCAACTTAGTCATTAAATTTAGAGAATATTTTATTCTATATTTCCATTGAATAGAAATGTAGGTACACGAACTTGTTTGTTACAACGCAAACATTGGCATCTTGGAGAGTACACCGGCTCACTTGGGCAAGGAAGAAAATACCGTGGTTGCCTCCCATAGCTTGTCAGGTATTGAGCTCACCCTGAATCTCATGTACATAATAACCCCCACATGTACATAGTATTTCCCATAACTCCACTCCCTTCCTTGTGGCAATCTTTCTCCCATGTCCTCTCCAACAAAACAATTAATTGTAAATAATATGTATAGGGTAAAAAAAACTTAAAAGAACCCTTTAATTTTACATCATAAGTCATCATTAATATACAATATAAGAAAACTAATACCTTTTTAAGTTATATATAAACTTTTATTTTCAAAGCTCTTTTCCTTTGTTTTATTTTTATTTATCACAAAAAAAAATTGGTATGTGACAAAGAGCTTATAATCACAATCATTGATTTCAAATTAGTTAGGCTCCACATTTGCTTTAAAAAAAATCAATTGACCAAGCAACAATGGTCATTGTTTGTAAACAACAATCTTGGTCTTCTTGTCTCTGTTACGCATAGATTTACGTAAACAAAATGAAGTTTTAGTGAGACAAAGTCAAATTTTACATAAACAAAGCATCCTTACGCGAAAGCCCACAATTATTCCCTATGGAAAAAGGTGCAGCAAGGCACTCATATGTGCCTTAAAGGCTACACTTATTCCCTATCAAAAAAGAAAAGTAGTAAGCATGCTCTATAGATCTCCTTGTTTCATAGTAATAAGAACACATTAGGATAGAGAAATAGAGGAAGATTCTAGATTTACTTTTACGTCTACTTTCACTTCTTCCTTTTTGCTTTCACATTGAATAATATATTTCTTATAAAAGTAGAAGTATATACTTAAGATCAAATGTAAGAATTTATTTCATATTCATTTTCTATTGAGATCTGCGATTTTCTAATGAAGAGGTTTCATCAATTACTTGGTAATTGATGCCACAATACTAAAGTTAATATCTTATGAATGGTTTCTTTTCTTTTTATTGGTAACTTAAATGGTTCAAAAAAAAGTAACATTTGAAATTGCTCCATAAAATTAGATTAAAGGGAATTATGAATGATCACCTTGGTATTTAGCAATCCCCAAAACAATACATGTCAAGATAAATAATCATAAAATTTAAACATAATAAACATCTTATTATGTGTGAAAATCATGTGGTATATCAAAATTCATTAGATGCAATGCTATTGAGAAATGAATAATTAACTTCTACTCCTTACCTAAGGTTGATATATGTTATCATGCCATCCAAACATGAAAATGAAAACAAGGAAGTGATAAAAACCAAGTATTTTATGCAATGTGATCAATAAAGGTTCCATTGAATTTGGCCAAATATTTCTTATTTCTTAATTTTATAAATGATTGTATTTTTATCTTTGACTTGCCCTTTATGTATCACTTAATTTGTGATTAAATTTGATTTTTATTCAAATTTGTATAATTAATTACATCACAAATTTAGCTAAATGAAATATGGAATTGCACGTCATTTGTATCATTAATTAAACTAATTATGTGATCTAGATTTATGTAAACAAATCTATAACTATATTGTATATTCATAATTTTATAGGAAGCATTCATTAATCATGTTGATAATTGATTAATTGAAAAAAATAAAACCTTTCAATCTTTGATGTAAGAACATAGTAATAAGGTTAAGACAATAATTTATTAACATTATTATTAATGTTTTAAATCTTAATATAGTTATTGTTGGAATCGATTTAATACTGAGAGGGGGATGAATCAGTATTAGCACAGTTATCAACAATTTTTACCTTCTTAAAACAGATTAGCCTTTACTTAATTCTTATCTTCTGTTATGTATCAATAAATAAAACATTCATCCATTCATGCACCAACACAAAGAACACAGAACATGGGAATTTTGACATGGAACCCAATCAGGAGAAAACCACATAATGCTTCTTTATAATGAGAAAGAATACATTCTTGAATGAAGCACCAACTTCATGTCTTTACCAGCACCAACTGGAAGGAGGCACCGACCCCCTGGTTTTACAGGCTTCTACCTGAAGGAAGCTACAAATCCCTGTATTTATCCAACACCAACTGGAAGGAGGCACCGACCCCCTGTCTCCTTGTTGTTTTACATGAACCAACCTAAAGGAATCTTTGACTCCCAGTCTCCTTGCCCTGTCCTACTGCCCTGATGTCCAAAGTATAATGTTGTCTAACTAAAATTCAATTCCATGCACTCGTTTGATCTTCTGAAAACTCTTATGTTGTGCGCTATCTTCGTATGCAGTAGATTCTCTGTCACTGAGCTGCATACATCACTTGACTTCTCATTCCTCTCAAATCATACTTCTATTGATGTCTTTCTTCATGTACTATGCGCTCATTGAAATTGCAGTTTGTGTCACTGATTATCTTATCATTCTACTCTGCGTGACTGCTTTCACCAACTGATACTTTGCTTTCAATTGATAGTTTTTTGGTATGAAATAATGCACTAGTAATAGATGGAACTGCGCACTTACTGATGGGTTCGTTCTGTATAAGTGCTACAATATTTTAGACAATCTACGACAACATGTGCATCAAAAGATTCGTCCCTTTGGTTTAAAGCGCTTGTCTCAAATCACTTGCATCATGATGCGCATGCTGGATAATGTTGTTGTTATGTCATCGTGCATCAGATGGTCTTCTCAACTTTGCACAATTTCACTTCTGCTCATATGTATCAGCTAGACATCTACTCATCATCTGATATACTTTGCTTATGTCTTTGCACTTCTATCTTTCAACAATTGTGACTACTGACGTGCCGTCTGTAATGTTGTCCTTCAAAACATCATGCACCTGCGCATACTTCGAAATTTCTTTCTTTCAGAACTTGCGCATTAGTCACAGATATACGACATTATACTGCACACAATCAAAACTACATTATGTTGCATGTGTGCTTATCGGCTCCTCTCTAGATCATTTTGTTCTATACTCAAGACCTTTGATTCCCCGAATATCAAACTGCAAAAAACATTGAAGCTCTTATGCTCTCGCCATCAAGCTTACTTCAAATCTCCAACTTGCATCTCTATTTATACAAGTCATGCACAGATTGTATGTCCAAAATTTGGTCGGTGCTTCTGCGCTATTGATGTGTCATCCTTTGTGTGTCTTGAGCCTTTATGGTCCACAACTTAGTGGGACTTTATGCCTTGGTGATGTACTCTTGCGTTCTTGATGTACCATCGTTTGAGATATGTGTGCATCCTTGCTTTTCAACTGGGTGTATATTCAACCTTTGTTGTACCATCCCTTATGGGTAATGCACCCTTGATGTGTTGTTGCTTTGCGGAATCCGCGCATACTCCAACTTCTACTAGGCGGGACTTTGACCCTTACCATGTCATCACTTGTGGGACTTGTGCACATGATGTACCATCATCTATGGAATTTTCTCATAGATGGTCTTCAACCGCTGTACCCTTCTAGGAGCTTGTGCACATTCCAATAACTGAAATAATCTACTAATTGGATAGACTTGCGCACTTTCAAGACTGTCCGACCATAGGTTGTTTCTTACTGCTTTTGCACTTTCGAGCTTTAACCAAGCAATGCTCTTGCATACCAGAGGCTTCTTTTAACATGCTTTCACACTTGTGTTATTTGCTCAACCAACTCCTTGGATGCTTATGCACAAGTACCTTTGTCCAACCAATCTTTTGATTGTTATCATGAAGGTCTATGACATGGTGGACTTGTCTTCTATGTAGGTACAACATGTAGTGGGATACATTACTTGTGTTCTTATTTGAAGTGAATTTGCATGATGTGTCCTTAGACACACACCTTATGAATGCACTTTCTAGATATACTTCTTCACACTAGAATCCATGTATGTCACCATCTTTGCATATACTCCTTCAAGGTGGTTTCCATATACTTCTTCACACTATTGTAGGAATGTTGTATCCACTTTTACATAAGTTGATATCAATTACTGACACTGAATCAATTTACATCCTCTTTGAAATTATTTGACATCAATGAAAACCAAAGTTCAACAACCTCCCCCTTTGGCATTGATGTCAACACCTTATGAAGCTGTACATGATCTTCTTTGAACTATATGCTTCATCTATACTCTGTTGCAATGCTCCCCCTGTGTATGTGCTCCCCTTGAGTTCTTTAGGCTTTTGGCTATTGCGTTGTCTGCTGCTAAATATTCTGCTACTTCTGCACGAACCATGCTTCTTTTTGTTCCTTCCACGTAGACCATACATTCAGTCATATTCATGCCATTTTTCCAATTGATTTGCTTCACGCTCTTTCACGTCTGCTTTATCTCTAATCATGATGTGTCTTTTGTTTCACTCACGCATTATACTACAGTCCTGTCAGCTTCATGCATGTCTCCATTTCATGATGTATCTTCTGTTGTCTACTATATCTTCATGCTACTAGTTCCAGCTTCATGCATCTCTCCCCCTTTGACATAAATGGAAAATATGATCCATTACTTGCGCAATGTAAGTTCTTATGTTGCTTGGTTTTGCGTTGGTGTCTACCTTAACAGTTTTAGGGATGACTCGCCTTGTCTTCATGCTTCATTTCTCTGTTGAATTTCTACACTGACATATTTTCATAATTGTCTTTGATTGCTTTCTTGATATAGATTTTTTCATTGTTCCTTCGTCTTGGTTTCTTGTTCCTGTCACAACACTCCATCCTTACTTGTGCAGTGATACATACAGATATCCTTTTGTGTACTATGTAGTGCCGAAGTCAATCCTCTACTGGTTTTGCATTACACTTCATGCGCCTGACTGCTTCATCTGTCACATTTACAACGTTGTCACAGGGCCTTGTTGCTTTTAATGTTGTCGCATCCTTTTCCAAGACAACCAAATATATGGCACATTTTTCATTTATCGTCGAGCTCGGCATAATGTTCGGGTACACAGGGTACTACCAAAGGACCGAACACCAAGAGCAACCACTTCACACAAACAGATCACAGATCAACACACCGATGTTTTGACGTGGTTTAAACCCTCTTGAGGGAAACACTCCACGGCCCCAACCAAATAGCTTCTACGGGACAATTTATTATGCAAGAAAGAAAGTTACAAATGAGTTTCTCATAATCAATCAACTAAACAATGACCCTCCATGCTCTTTAAATAGATATCATGGACCAATCAGGTGTTAAGCCACGGATCAAGGTTAGGTTTGATCTAAGAGAAGTTGAGCCGTCGGATCACTCTATGTCGGAAACATATCGTGACCGTCGGATTAAGTATTTACAAATGCATACTAAAGAAACACACTATCCCTAACGGATATATTACACAAGTTGATCTTAACTAACTCCTAAGTGTCTAAATATCCTAACACATAAAAGCGGACATGACACTTAGTTTGTGTGGAAACAAAGACATGTCTCTTTCGTACTCAAAATTTTTGGGAAACATTATCCAACATATGATGCAATGAATTAAACTTTTGCCCTTTTTGTGCTATTTCCAAACATTCATTAACTCCAACATTTAGTTTTGGCAACTTTACCACCTTCATTGACTTATGCGACATTGAATGCATATCTCATCAAATTAATTTCATGCACATGAATGTCTTCCTTTCAACTCTATAATATTTATGCGAACAATGCCTAGTTCACTACCTCTTGCACTCCTGCTCTTTCGTATTGCTGTCTAATCCTTCTTCTAGTTCCTCTTCTTCCTTCCAATAGCTTCCTTTTATCAGAGAATGAACACATCCCTTGAGAATGTCCGCCTTGCTGTCCAGACTCAGCAGCCTAAGTTTTCGCGCTTGAGAGTTGACATATAGTCTTGGCAATGACAAATGGAGGAAAAACATTTTCTTCATCAATACTCTCAGTCACAAGTGAATTACCGTCATTCTAAGCAAGTGATTCTTTTGACCCGTTGAACGGATAATATGGAACGTCAAAAACAACAAATACTGAATGAGTTGCCTCGTCTTCATCCTCAACATGATGAACCATCGTCGTCTAAAACCCTACAACTTCTTCCTCTGCACTCTTCTTATGAATGTACTACACAGGTACCTATGGATTTGGAGCTTCATCTTACAAACCAGCCAGACATGGAGCTTAACCTCGAACTACGGCTATAGAATGCTTCAACACCTCTTCAATTTTTCCACATTTGTTGTCTTCTTGTATATGCCATTTTTGGCCTCGGCATGGAGTCCCGACTCATGCATTTTGTAATCATACCCAATTTTGAATATAATGAAAAGGCTCCATTATTTATAGTCTTACATCTTTCAACAATGTTTGTTTCTTCATGAAAATATTTTCTTCTTGTGTTTGTACTACTAAAGTCAAACCGATACTCTATTCTCTTTAACAAATCAAGTGCAGTGTAAATCCTTAACACTTAATGTAATCAATTGAATTTCCCCTTTTCTGCGACATCACATACCATGTGCGAACATAATGAATACTTGCGACAGTCATATTAACTACATTTTAACCACACACCTAACTAGCATCCCCTTGAATTCCTTAAAATGCATCGTGTTGAATTCAGGAGTTTCTTATAGTCCTTATAGGACTAGCCTAAGAGGCAACAATTGCTTGTTGTGCCTGGATTGTCTACATATTCAGCGTACTTTTGGGGATATTTCCTTACCCAAGCTTTGTTGTGTTCACTTCTGTTTTGATTCTACTTCAGATATTTTCCACTGAATTCTCTTTGAATGTGATAGCCTTTGCACAAAAATTCTTCATCTCGACAATCCACTACATTTCGACAATACATGGCTTTATGTCCAAAACCGTCACATACAAAGAATCTCACAATTTGAAAGTATTTTTCAATATGACCAAAGCGATTGCATCTTGCACACCTCACCCTATTGATCCTTCCTTGGTTAGGAAATTGAAAATATATAAAGTTTAAGGAATCATCATACCTGAAGGACTTAACCTGATTTGGACAATATTCTTTTTCGCAGACCTTCCTTGGTATGTTTACATAACCAAGAACTGTTTTGTCTTATAGTGGTCTTTGATCCTTCGAAATTATATTCAACATTGACGTGCTTTCTTTTAACTTGTTTTGAACTTCATGTTCACATTCTGCCTTTTCACTTTCTAATTGTGTGCAGATAGGATTGATGCTTGCAATACGAACTTGTTTCTTTCCCTTTATCTCAACCAACTTGTCTTCTAAGCAAGATATTTCTTCGTCCTCTTCTCAAGTTGACTCGTCAACATCCTGATTTTATGTGCCAATTCTTCCAGCAAATATTTCAGTGCAAATCTCTCTTTCTCAAGTAATTCCACCTTGTCCAGTATGCAACTCAGTTTAATTTCATAGCTAGTCATTTTTTCATGGATTTCTGTGACAATGGATTCCTGACACGGTCTATCCTGTTCTTCATACTTTGATAGTTGATCCTGCAATAGTTTATTCTTCTTCTTTAACTCCTTCAAGTAATCTAGGGTGCTAATCAATTCAACTTCCTAGTCAATATCCGCAGTATCTTCATCATCATCGGATTTACTGTCAGTCTTGACCTCTGCTACATGATTTGGAGTGGTAACTGGATTAGGAGGTGTTTTAAACGATCCACTAAAGAAGTATTTGTCTAGTGACCCTGGATTACTTTGTGCAACTGGATTTTTATTCGAACTATTCTTATTACTTTCATATTTTCTTTCGTCTACTACATGAGCCATGAACAGTACTTCTTTAGGTTCTTCGTCACAATCACTTCCTTCAGACGCATTGCTTCCTTCCTCGGTGTACAAACTCTTCCTATGTTTTGGAATGCTTCTTTTATTTTTGGGTCTGTGTTGTGAGCGTGGAGTTTTCCGATCATACGACCTATATTCCTCATCACTGTCGTTGTATCCAGTTTCCTTGAAGGGACACTTTGAGGCATAGTGGCCTACTCCTCCACATATGAAGCATTTAAAGGGTAACTTGTTCTTGTACTTACCTCATCCTCTTTTCAGCTTCTTGACAAAGTTTGATTCCTCATCATCTGAATCATCACAATAGTATTTTTCATGATCATGTTTATCCTTTCCCGTGGCTTTAAAAGCAACTTATTTTCTGATGGGAGTCTCTTTCTCAGTTCTCATCTCGTATGCAATGAGAATCCCTTGAATCTCAACCTTCGTCGAGTCTTCAATATGAGCTCGATCTTCTAACACAGACACCTTCGCATCGAATCTTTGAGGCAGAGTTCTCAATATCTTATGTACCAATGATTCTTCATCCAAAGTGACCCCAAGTCTCTTGATAGCATTAACTATCTCATCTACTCTTAAGAAGTAAGATGTAATGTTCTCTTCATCTTTCATTTTAAGAGATTCAAATTTCCCATAGTAGTTTTGCAGCTTCGCTTTCTTTACCTTATGGTCACCTTCATAGATACCTTTGAGTTTGTCCCAAACTTCCTTGGCTGACATAAGATATTACCACCCCTAAAATGTATCTTAAATAATAAATTAATTAAAAGTTAATTAACATCACTAATCAAGTATTTAGTCAAACTCCTATTTCCCCCTGAATTTTTTCCGGTTGCACAAGAAAAAATGTGTATTTTGGCACATGATTCAATATTGTGGGGTTAATTCAAAAGTTTCGAAAGCGAGTAACTATGGAAAAATCCATCAAATTTCATATTTTTCAATTTGCCCCAAAATATTCGATTTAGCCAGACCCAAAATATGTTTCCAAGCCAAATATGTGTCTTTATTGAATCTACCCTTCTTGAACGAATCTATGACCCTGTCAACACACTAGGTCTCTAATCAAACCAAATAGGATTGTGTTGAAATCCTCTGAAGAAAATTGATGCTATCATGATCGATTGGTAAGAATATTTTTTTTCCATTTTTCTGTACCCTAGGCTACATATTTTCAAAGATGTTTTTTTGTTTCAGAGATGATTGTAAGTACAGTGGAACATTCTATTGCTTACAAAATATGCATTGCAAAGGAACCCTCTATTGCTTAAAATATTTACATATTTTGTTTTATATCTTACTTGAACAAAATATATGAAATCATGTCTTGTTTTAGATCTTACCATGCTTGAACGAAATATGTGAACTTGTCAAAGCATCAACTCTCTGATCAAACCAAATCGGACTGTGTTGAAATCCTCTGAGCAAAATCGATGGTGTAGTGATACGAATGGTGATTTTCTTTTTTTTTGTGCTTAAAAAATTTACATTCTTACCTTGCTTGAACAAAATATACGAACCCATCAACAAGTTTGTGATCAAACCAAAATTGGTTGCGTTGAAATCTTATGAAAACAATTGATGGTATAGTGATCGACTAACAATATTTTTTTTACTGTTTATGTTAATCGATTGGTGTAGTGAAATGAAATGGTTGCAGGCTTTTACCCCTACTATTATTAAAGGAAACCAAGGCCCGTTCTATCACGTATCTCCCAATGCAACGGTATATAAAATTTCCAAAACCCTATTTTACCGTGGAGAATTATAGGGCAGGGGATGAAATGACCACTCTTAACTTTTTTATTGGGCTTTGTTGCTTTCTCTCAATGGAAGGTAATGGAGGAAAAAGGAGGAGCATGCATGGGGGATGTTATAGTGGATAGTGGATATTTAATATTTTATTTGTTAATGGCCATATCCAGCACATAGCAATCTTCATTGATTCAACGCATCATCTCTCTGATCAAACCAAATCGGACTGCGTTGAAATCCTCTAAGAAAAATTGATGGTGTAGTGATACGATTGGTAATAGAAAAAAAATCAGTTTTTTGTGATTAAAAAAATTTACATTCTTACCCTGCTTGAAAAAAATCTATGAACCCATCAACATGTATGTTATGAAACCAAAATTGATTGCGTTAAAATCTTATGAAAAAAATTGATGGTATTGTGATCGACTAACCATATTTGTTTTACATTTTCTGTTAATTGACTAGTGTAGTGATGGACTGCTTGTCAGTTAATTGATTGTTGTTTCACTTTATATGATAAAATTATACCAATTCCAAGTCTGATATGAAGGATAAGAATCTTTTTCTGGATTCTCCCAAGATCAATATCTCTCCTTTCCTGAATGTTGTGCATTCTATTGATGACAATCCAAGAGTCCCCAAAGAAAATCCATTCTACTTGATTATTTGTTTTTTTGCCTAGTCCCCAAGCATAAGAATAGATGATATTTCTTGATAGGTCAAAGATAACCCCTCCCGCACCTGCCACCCCTGTGCAATTTTTGTATTTAATTAGTCTATAAAATGATTTATCAGATATTGTATATGTAGAGTAATTAATTTTACCCTTTATTATTTGATGCAGAAATTAGTTTGGACCATATGGATGCGAATCTAAAAGCTTGGTTGGAAGGATAAAAGAAATCGAAGGTTTTTACCAAAGGTTCGAATTTATGTAGTATTTATATTATTCCTATATAAATAATCTATTTTTTCACTCTTGCTTTCCAGTGAAGAGATCATGTGTAACCTGTGTAAGCCATTTTGGCTTCCTATCATGATTGCAGAATTTTTCTTCTTATAAATTTGATCATGTTCAATACAGACCCTGATCTGTTGCCACATAAAGAATGGAAGTCATTTCCTCTAGAGGTTGTGGAAGAATCTTTTCGAATACTTGCTGAAGAGGATGTTGAACAAGAAAAGAGACGAAAAATGAAGCAACAATTGTCTATACAGCGACAAAAGTCAGAAATTATATAGACTTGAAAAAACTAATTGTTGGAGTGATGATCATGTATCCAACGGTAATGATGTCCAGAACAACCTAATGATAGGAAAATACCTTTTCAACTCCAATGTCATTCAAATCTACAGTATGTTAAGGGAAAGGCTCCAAACTTTGATACAGTTGCTCTTCTTAAAGGAGAAAATGGTTTAGAAGAAATCATTATCTGCAAATTTATAGATGAGTCACATACAGAAAATGTAGAGTTGACAATGTTGGATCCTTGTGGTGATGATCCAATTCTTTACACTGTTAGTACCAATGACACGTGGACACATACTATGGATGATGTTCTGCCTATTCAAATAGTGTATGCAGATGAAAGTGGCAAGATTATGTTGCACCATACTTCACTTTCTGAAATAAAATCACAATTATCTTTAAGTGGGCCAGATGAAAATGATAAAAAACATTCCATTGCAGTCATCAACTCATATATGAAAAACTTATTTAGAGTATCTAATGTTATATTATTTTGTGTTGTAGTCATTGTTGATGTTTTCTTTACTGTGAGCTCTATTAAAAGGTGGGACACTAGTAGTTGAAAAGGATAAAAAAAATTTTGTTTTATTGCTACGAATGATGATAAGCACACCACGTTTCAAGTTCTTGCAACAAAAGGTGACAATGAAGTTGTGATTGCCAGATTAGTTGCCTCTACATAATATGGAACACATAATGCATTGCCATCATATTTCGGAGTATTGCAGCCCAATCGAGTACATCATCACAATAGTCATCTTCTTTCCTACAAATTTTTCAATCACATAAGGTCTCAAAACATTATATGCAGTGAATCTTATGTGGAAATTCCTTTTTCAGATGAAAGTTTCATGGTTACTTTTGAACTAATTGCAATGCATTATGTACCTCCCTGCATTGTAAAGAAGAATAATTCACTAGAGTTTAGCATAGAAGGCTATGAGAATCTTAAGGAGGAAGTTTTCTATATACATGGCTAACCTTTCCTAATAGATATCAACCAACTTCAGGCTCAAATGATTAGACTCAACCTCTTGGTAAATGGAAAGTGGGACCAAAATTTAGATTTCACTATTTGTATAATAGCCTACAACCTTGTGTACAAGTACACTTTTCATGGGATTCACACCAATGGGATCCCTTCCATCAGTGTTATGGATTAGGGATGAGAACTGGGGTACACCATTTGGATTTGTAAACATTTTTCCTTTCATTAATAAATTTTTACACTGTTTGGTGTAATATGTATGGTGAATTATATTATTTAGTGTATATAAATTATGTATTTCTCTTGCATTCAATTGTTTATGGTATTTTAATGTTATGTTATAAATGGTTTTTCTTTTCCATGAAATTTTTCTTTATATATGAAATTTGAATGTTTGAAACAATTATAATATACATTTTGTAGCCTGTGGGCTATTTAGAAGATGGTTTTGTACTGCCTTCAAATTGTCCTAAAAGCTACTTATTTTAGAAGATGGTTTTGTACTGCCTTCAAATTGTCCCAAAAGCTACTTATTTTAGTCTTCTATAATCATCAAAACATGCCCTGTGCGGATCTGCACTTACAAAAAACATAGAGTAGGACTTTCCAAAAACAAAAACCTTACACAAGTGGTATTTTCTTCATCTTTGTGGGGAAAACCATCTAAATTTAACTTTGGATTGGTCTAAATAGTTTTTCTCCCTTCTTAGTATTTAGTTCTGTAGATAATATTTCCTTTCGACAATTGCATGAAGTGCAATTTATATGTATATGCACTCTGGTTCTATACATTAGTAGTTGCTCTAGGATTAAATGTGTTGATCATTTTGGACTTTCAGTCTGTTGAATAAGCTTGAGGTATTTTGATAGACCAATTTAGAGATTGTTGAAGAATGTATTTCATTTTTTCTTGAAATATAATATGATTTTTCTCGAGGAAAAAAATGAATGGTTGTTTTACCTTTTTTTACCCTAGGACTAAATTCACATTATTTAATCTAACATAGCAATAAAAACATTCTTCATGTGCTAGTAAGAACATTACATAGTCAAATTGAATGATTCAAGTTGAACATGATGTGTTTTAACATTCATCACTACTCCATTATTCAATATTTTCAATTTTATCCTAAAAATTGCTAGTGTAAAAACACTGAAAATCTGCCCTAGTTCACAAAAAATCTTACATAGGGTTCAATATTTGGCCTACTTGAGTGATTCAAATTGGAAATGTGAGTTTTATTATTCTTTTTTTTTTCATGTTTTCATATTTGCAAATACTAGGAAATTTGGCTGAGTAATTGTCATTGACAAAAATGGCTAAGTACTGAAAAACTGGCTCAAGTGGCTATGGGAAAATGACCGCAATTTTCTCATTAAGAGAGAGAAAATTATTCTGGAAGCACCATCCTATAGGTGGATAACTAATGCACCTAAAACAGGTCTAAATGGCCTTAGGAAAATGCATGCCATTTCTCACCTATGAGGGATGAAAATTTTATGAGAGCAACAGATTTCAAGAGGAGGATTTACGCACTTGACCATTGACTCATTATTGATAAAATGTCTATGGAAAAGAAGATAATGGCATGCCAAAACAGGAAATCAACCTATTTTGCACCATGCCGGGAAATGCTCGCCATTGGAAAAATTGGTTAAGTATTGAAAAAATAGCCCTAGAGGCCTTGGGAAAATTCCCACCATTTCCTCGCCGAGCGAGAAAATTATTATGAAGGCACCATCCCGTAGGTGGATGATTAATGTGCTTCACCATTGACTCAATTTTGATAAAAATTCTCTGGTAAAGAATATATTGGCCTGCCAAAACAACTATTTAGCCTATTTTGCACCTAAATATGGCCTAAATGGCCTTAGAAAAATGCTTGCCACTTCTCAATTGTGAGGGATAATTTTTTTTTGAAAGCATCAGCTTGCAGGTGGAGGGTTTACGAACTTGACCACTGACTCATTCTTGAAAAAAATATCTAGTCAAGAAGATAATGACCTGCCAAAACAACCAATCATCTTGTTTTGCACCATGCTAGAAAATGCCCCCATTGGAAAAATTTGGTAAGTATTGAAAAACGGGCCTAGATGGCCTTGGGAAAATGCCTGCTATTTCAACCCTAAGAGAGAGAAAATTATTATGAAGGCACCAACCTGTAGGTGGAGGATTAATTCACTTCACCATTGACTCAATTTTGATAAACAATCTCTATTAAAGAATATATTGGCCTGCCAAAACAGCCATTCAGCCTGTTTTGCACCTAAATTTGGCCTAATTGGCCTTAGGAAAATGCTCGCCATTTTTCAACTGTAAGGGATAAAAAAATTCTGAAAGAATCAACTTGTAGGTGGATGGTTTATACACTTGAACATTGACTCATTCTTGAAAAAACTTCTCTGGTCAAGAAGATAATGGCCTTCCAAAACAACCAATCATCCTGTTTTGCACCATGCCAGAAAATGCCCCCATTGGCAAAATTTGGTAAGTATTGAAAAACTGGCGCAAATGGCCTTGGGAAAATGCCTGCTATTTCCTCCCTAAGAGAGAGAAAATTATTATGAAGGCACCATCCTGTAGGTGGAGGATTAATCCACTTCACCATTGACTCAATTTTGATCAACAATCTCTAGTAAAGAATATATTGGCCTGCCAAAACAACCATTCAGCCTGTTTTGCACCTAAATCTATCCTAGATGGCCTTAGGAAAATGCTCGCCATTTTTCAACTGCGAGGGATAAAAATTTTCTGAAAGACTAAGCTTGTAGGTGGATGGTCTATACACTTGAACATTGACTCATTCTTGAAAAAAAATCTCTGGTCAAGAAGGTAATGGCCTGCCAAAACAGCCAATCAGCCTGCTTTGTACCATGCCAGAAAATGCCCCCATTGGAAAAATTTGTTAAGATTTGAAACACTGGCCCAAGTGGCCTTGGTAAAATGCCCGCCATTTCCTCCCTGAGAAAGAGAAAAATATTATGAAGGAACCATCTTGTAGATGGATGATTAATGCGCTTCACCATTGACTCAATTTTGATAAACAGTCTCTGGTAAAGAATATATTGGCCTACCAAAACAACCATTCAGCTTATTTTGCAGCTAAATTTGGTCTAAATGACCTTAGGAAAATGCTTGCAATTTTTCAACTGTGAGGGATAAAAATTTTCTGAAAGCATCCGCTTGTAGGTGGATGATTTACGCACTTGACCATTGAGTCAGTTTTTGAAATGCATGTAGGGATTCCTTTTGGAAACTTTACCAAGAATGTAGAATTTGTATTAATTTCTCAGAAAATCCAAGCTCATTATTCAAACAAGCTACAAAAATATGTGAGTGGGTTTAGAAAAATGCACACCAAGATTGGTATATGTTTCATTGCACTGAGAGAAGCGAGGTGCTCTACAGCCCAGTATGGGGGAGATGTTGTCACCTAACGTAATGTAACATAACATAACAAAACAAAACAAAAAGTAATTAAAATAAATCATGTTGACTCATAAAATAAAAATGATTAAAACAATCAATCTTGTCCAATAAAATAAAAAATTAAAACTTAAACCTAGCAAGTGAGGGATCAAATTTCTTGAGGTGAAAATTTTTATGAACATGTAAAAAAATTAAGATAAAAAAATTTACACCTCAAGAAATTGTATCCCTCTCGGTGCTTGGTAGATCCAGGTTTAAGTTGGATCTATGCTTGTTTAAAAAAGCGATAGCTTATGTATATATACTTTTTTAAAGTTTTTTGACCAAACCCATGCCTCGACTTCAAAGTACAACCCATTTATAAAATTCCCTCTGAGACTAAGAACTTAAAAAATATTAAAAATTGGATGTCAGCCTAGGGAAATATGCATGCCCAAGTCATGAAATACGACTTGGAAATACTTGTAAGTCTCCTACATTGGGCCTATGTTTTGTTTCTGAAATACATTCTAGGTGCATAATTTGTTTGAGTTTGAAACACATTTTGTGTGCATAATTTCTGCTTTGAACCTAGACAACCATGGACGCACTTGAAACAGGGGAGTCCTACTCCTCTACCACGGGCGTAGTTTAAATGGAGGCATCCTCTTCTACGAACACAGTTGAAACACGAGCGCCAACAGATGATAGGTTCACAGTAAAAAAATTCTAGGAGTGTGTTTATGCATGGAGAGATGAAAAGAATTGGCCATCAAGTATGGAAAATATCCTAAGGAAAGCAGAAGTGTTCGAATTTTTGTTTGTACTGTTCAGTTTTGTTAATGAGGAGATAGATGAGGCAATTTTAAATTATGATGCCGAGAATATGGAATTGATAATTTTTGGGAAGAGGGTATATATGAACCATTATTTGGTTTCCCACGCAACAAAAATTCCACGCAGAGGGGGAACGATTTTTAGCTCTTGGAAAACCCCCAAATTGGAGAAGAATTAGATGGCGAATAAAATTTGTGGGAAAAAAGTATGTGTTTCAAGGTGTTGACACAAACCCAGTTGATAAGGGTTCCTCACACTATCAACACCCAAACCACCACGATCTCCCTGAGCACCGGCCCAGATAGGTTTTACCCTGTCTAGCAACACCTGCGTAGCAGATGAAGTCTCACCCAAGATGTTCAAGGGAGAGCTGATGGAACCACGTTTCCGCCGAATGAAGGAGGACTTTATGCATCAACTCATCAACTTATCGCAACATTGCATAACAGATCTAACCATTTATCTTAGGCATTAAACATAATTGCAACATCATTCAACAGATCTCATTATTGACAGAACCACTAATGTGCAATAGATATAAGAGTAAAACATTAATTGCAACAAGAAAACATCGCATCATTCACATATTCATATCGCATAATGCATTTATCACAAGGAAATAGGAAAGACACAATGATTCTAATCAAAATCACATCATATTAACCTTCAAGACAACCCATAGATACAACAATATAGCTCTTCTGTCGCATACCTAGATTAACAGACAATAACAAGCAAAATCCTATGTGCTCAACTGTCTCTTCAATGGATCAATTCTCGTCTCCAATCAGTATATGAATTGGTATCTCAACACTTACAATGCTATGTCTATCTATAGGCTAGCGCCTTTACATTTGCGGTCCACTTAGGAAACTATCTAACTACTTCTTAACAAACTTTACAAAAGGCTAACCCAAAAACCCACATAATGTGGTCCAAATGACCCAAAACCCACATAATGCGGTCCAAATGACCCAAAACGACATAAACTAATCGACTTGCACGTTGTTTTCCTTCTTGCACAGCATCTTTGACCCTTTACAGCATCCGCGATGCTGTGTAGCTGTCTCATCCAAACCGCCTGCCAGCACAAGGTATGGTTTAAGAATACAGGATGTCCCTCCTAGAATATACAAAACATTGATTCAGATTGTCCTTAGGACGATTTTGAATCATCACAAGTAGGACATTTCGGGTGAATGTATGAGGATAGTCATACATTGGGTTTAACCAATATATATTCCTTATATATTGGTTAATAAACTCTGCCCTGCAAGAGAGCCAATTGAACAAGGTTAAATTTAGTTTCCTGGGCACATTTCAAAAAATAATTGATTTATGTCGACCCCGTGCTATTGAAATAGAGATTGGTGATATCAATCAGCATGAAAATATATCTTTGCCAAAACCATCTGTTCATAAAACATACTTTAGGAAATATAATAGCAAAGAAAATAATGAGGAATTGCCATTACAATCTCCTGAGCAAAATGAGGAATTTCCAGTACAATCTCCTGAGCACCATGAGGAATTACCAGTACATTCTCCCAATTTTGTCACCATTGATACAGTTCATGCTACCACAACTTTAACAGAGCTACATGGACATGTAGATGGAGGTCATAGGAAGGAGGTGACAGATAGTGAAATGGAACAAACTACTGCTGACTTTTCCTTTCCTGAAGAGGTTGTTCTTGATATAATT
This sequence comes from Larix kaempferi, assembly GCA_027924585.1. Classification (NCBI taxonomy): domain Eukaryota; kingdom Viridiplantae; phylum Streptophyta; class Pinopsida; order Pinales; family Pinaceae; genus Larix; species Larix kaempferi. Next base: position 10,074,423 of record BSBM01000073.1, read on the forward strand.
CCTCCAAAATAGTTGGAAATTGAGCATGATTTTTTTGTCAAATTTGATTCAAGGGTTCCACTATGCATTTAGAAGATCCATCATATAATTTTGATATTAGATTTGTGTTCATCCTGTATGATAAAATGAAGCATTTCAAGGAACAAGCTTCCTCTATATGAAATTTGGAGGAAGAGTGTCAGATAAAAGAAAATAATATTATATAATGCCTCAAATAGATAGCAGGGTTGCAAAAGACAGTTCTGGATAATCAATTAAAAGTGAATAGAATTATAAAAGGAAAAGAAGAAATGGTTGCAGAATTATCCAAAGAAGTAGACAAAATCATTGATGAAGATGGAAAGCAAATTGAGTCACTGAAGTTTATGTTTATAGAGGCTTTGGAAAAATCTTAAGTTGAACTGAATGGAGTTAAAGAAGAGTTGACAAAAAGACCACCTGTGTTCAATATACCACCAATAAGAACAGAAATGGGTCCTGTACTAGAATTGGAGAAGAAATTGAAAGAGAAGGAAGACTTAATAGAAGAATATCAGTTGAATATGAAAGAGTGGGAGGAAAGCCATGAACAAAAAGTTGGAGAATTAGAATCATTAATTTCCAGTTTGACAAAAAGCCATTTTTAAGCAAGCTGATAAGGTGAGAAGCAAAAGGTTTGAAAGGATCTATGAAGCACTAGAACTTAGAATACAAAGGAGAGGAAAAAAAATTGACAGTACAGAAGGTGGTGAGTGTGAAGGTAAGGGTACCAAAGGAGACGAGGGTAAGGGTAAAAATAGAAAAGCTCCTACATGTACAATGTCCTTGGAAGAGCAAGAGACATCCTTAGCAATTCGAGAGACGATTCTACAAGAATGCTTCTGAATGAGCCTTGATCTAGGTGATGTGTTTGGTTCATCACCATTATATAAAGAAATGAAAGAAAAGATGCAAAAATAAGAGAGCTAGAATCAAAATTCTTAGAGGGCCGAAAAGTTCGTCATTTGGGATGTGATATGGAAATTCAAACACTTAAATCCATAATTGTTGATTTGCAGAAGGAATTACAGGGTCAAGCTGCTGCGATGATGGTAATTCCTGTCATTCCCAATGAGATATAGTTGAGTGAAAAAGAGAAGGAGAAAGAAATAAAGAAACTAACAGCTGAATTGGTTGAAGTTACCAATCAGCTGAAAAATAAGAGACAAGAATTGGAAGGTAAGGAAAAAGAAGAATCAACTAAGTATAAGAAAAAGGTGGAAATGTTGAACAAGTTGATGGAAGAAAAAAGTGTCTTGCATGCAGATTTTAAAAAAAAAGTACACAGAAAGTTAAAGAGAATGAAAACAAATTACAAAATGTGCCTCCTACAGCTTCTGAAGAATTAGAGTCTTCTACGAAATGCAAGAGAGGCCATACATATTTTTCTTCTACTCAAGAGGAGGGATTGCATCCATCTCAGAAATATGCTAGACATCTATAAATCATTTTATATATGTATTTATCAACAAATTATGAAAAATGCATTTTTGTATGATGGAGTTTTCTAAATTCTAGCTCATTTTTAGTTATCTTTCTTTTTCTCTTGTTGTACATTAGTGAGTGATAGAAATAATATTCCATTGTTTATAACACTGAGGGGATTTTTTAGAGCATTTGCAACTGTCCAAATATTTTTCATATCCTTTTTCATACATTGTCTATGATGACTTGGTGAATTTCGACAGTAACAATCGACAGTTGTGCTCGATTTCATTTCTATGAAATAACATTATTTCTTGGGTAAAAAAGAATATAACTGCACATGTAACAAAATGTGACCACAATAGAATGAATTTATGACGAAATCTCAGTAAATGGTTATTGTTTTCCTCAAAAAACTCCAAGTTTTTATTTCCAAGGAGAAATGTAAATACAATGCTTATAGGTGCATACAATGTTAAACCTTTTCAGAACTATATCCAACAATCTTCAAAATATATCTAACATCCAAAATATAATCAAAATAGGTCTCTTGATAGATTAAGACCATAAGAATGCCATATCATTACGAATGTTCCATTCTTCACCACTTTGTATACAATGTTGCTTTATGATCATTTTGTACTTTTCTCTTTTTTGCTTGTCTCTTACTTGGTTTAACAACACCAGTTTTAATATGATTGTTAGCTTCCATCACTTGGATGCCAAGAGATGTCCCTTGAATTTCTTATTTTTCACCACTTTTCTCTGCCACATTTATTTGAGGATGAAACACACATTCTATTGTGAACCATAGATTCCATCAATGGCATATCAATAGTAATTGCACCATTCAATTCTTGTATTTGACTGGTCTCCAATGCCTCTTTTCTTGAGGTTGAAACACCCAAATTTTTATTTTTATTGTCATCAATCATGATTAGGGTATCAAAATCAACTTCCCCTTGCATTTGTTTTGTTTGATCACTCCATCCCGGCTCATTTCCTGAGATCAGTGAGGTGGACAAAGTCAGAGTTCAAGCAAAAGGTGTACCTTCAACCACAAATCAACTAGATTGATAAATACATGCTGATATGTAATGAATTGAATGAATATAACACTCACTATTGGAGGGAAAGACATGTTGTTGTTTTTTTAACACCATTTTTTTCCTTGTGCTTTCTAAAGCGATGCGATTCATGATAAGCCTCTTCACAATATTTGTTGATTGGTTTTGATCTCAGAAGATAGTTATTGAACTAGGAGAACATATTAATAATTAAACACACACATTATGACTCCTCACACTATAAAATGAAAATTGAACGAGATAACATTTAAAATTAGGACAAACTTACTATTGGTGGTGCAATCAATGATTTCTTATACTGTTTTTCCCATGAGTTAAATAGTTGTTCCACTTGTTGACAAGTGACATTAGGGAAACGTGATGCCAATTGTGCTGCAGTTTCCTTATTCAATTGATTTCTTGACTTATCATATTCAACACAAAGTTGACTTCTAATATTTGAAGGCAAGAATATTCTTTGTATAAACTTTTGGAAAGTACCTTATGATCTCATAACAAGCTTGAAAAATTGTGCTCCAATCTCATTTACAAGACACATTCTATCATGTTCAAATGTGCTTCTATTCTCCTTATGAACTCCTCGTCCTCCTCCTTGGTTTCTATTCAAATTTTTCGTTTCTCTATGCTTACGCTCCATTACTTCATTCCTTAACCGTCCTAATGTATAAAGATGAATAGACTGGGTCATCTCAAGAGCATGGGCCCCTTGGACATGCATATAAGGAACCATATCATCTCCTAAACAACAAGAACAAAACCAAAGCAACTCACTTGCAAGGAAGCCACTCCTACAATGATAGTGGCTCAAAATGTTTATCATTAATGAAATGATACCACCATTCAAAATATATAATATGATGAAATTGACGTACCTTTTCTCATATGCATATACATCATCCCCTCTACACCCTGCAGTTGCAACATGTGGAATTCTTGATAACACTTCTACATCCTCACCAACTTTTTATTCTTCTCTTCATACGGTAGGCCTTCAATAACCTAGAAACAATACATAAGTTTCAATGCATATGAATAAATACTAAGGTTTATGTTCGAAGTAAATAACACTGATATACATTCAACAATAGTCAAAACATAATAACATCATCATTTATTATTAGTCAAGGCCCACGTAAAAAATAATTAATATGTTAAAATAGTTATTAAACCTATAAATTCCCTCATGTTAAATGAGGATCTTGTCTGATGCTGATCCATATGATTTCCCATAGTTAAGATCATTGTACTGTGGATTTTATGATGGTATGGTTCTCCTGGCTTACACGGAACACCAATTTTCTCCATCTCCTCCCAAATTTGAACGAATTTTGTTTTATCCATGCCTCTAGTTGGATGAACCTTGTCATAATCTTGTGCAATTCTTTGAATTTCACGAAATATACTCAAAATTGTTCTGATCTCAGCATGGCGAGAAAAATATGCAAGCTTGGACATTGAGCCAGGAATCAACTGTAATTGGCACCACATGTTTTAGTAGGTAGGAATTGGTGAAATACTAAGAAGCTTAATTTATATTTAAGAACTAATCATGAAAGTGTGTACATTTTCATCATTTCTTCTATCAAGGGGATAGTTCTTCACAGTAGTCATCTTTATACCAGATAAGGTTGGTTGAATGTTTATAATATGCTGATCTAACTTTTCTTCCCATCCTTTGCTTGGTTCCAAAGCGAGATTCAACTCCTAACATTCAAGAACATAGTTAGATTAAGAAAGTAATGGAAAGATATAAACATAAATTTCAAAACTTGTAATAAATTTGCATAGCTTAGTGCAAGGAGAAATTCTATTGACATTGCATAACATTCAAAAACACTACGGATAGTATATCCTTCTTCAATTTTGATTTCATCTATAACCATGTGTATCGCTTTTTTATGCCATGTGCACAAAGGAAAAAAATATTTCCAATTGGAGAAACACTATTATTGCATACTAAAATACATATGGTCACTAGATCATGACACTCAAACAAATTAATTTTCACAACCCTTCCATCTACCATATTGATGCCATCTTGTGAAAGCATATTTATCTATTTCATTAAGTTCTCCTCATTTTCAGGATCAACGGCTTGTGCTAAAACTTGTCTATATTCTTCTTTTCCATCCCATTTTCCAATGCTTACACAAGACATCAAGCCATTGTATTCTAGTAAATCAAATAATATCTCACATACATTCCCACCTCAATCAAAATGTACGCGAGAATCAATACCAAGTCTGAAAGAAACTTCATTGACTATAGTTCTAGACCTTTTTTCATATGATTCAACCATAAAGGAAGCATATGACTTTACTTGCTTGACCTTGACTCCATATGTGAAACCATCAGTTCTCTCCCAACCCATATAAATATCCTTAGCTTCTTTGATCCACTTTTTCATTTCCCTACAAACTGATGTTGGATTAACCCCCTTTAGTACACCATGAGCATCAATTCTCTCCAGACATTGCAAAGCCTCATGAGTCATGCTTGATTCAATAAATACTGAAGCCATGTTCCTTGACATAAAATCCTTACGAATCTATGCCATAACAACTGATCAAAGTTTATCAAGCATTCCATCTAGATTCTCAAGAACATCCTCAATTTTAGATTCGTCATTATAGTTTTTGCTCATGAAGTACCCATTTCCAGTAGTAATGTCATTTTCATCTACATCTTGAAGTGATTTTCTAGAAAACCATCTCCCAATTTCTTTAAATTTTTTCTTCCCCTCATTTAGTCCTCGGTTATATCATCCCGCGGCTTATTAAGATGCAATAAGGATGCCTTAAGCGGTTTCCTAGTGACCTTCTCTTAGCATGTGTGATTTGTTTTGCTGAAAACCCTTCTGGGATTTCAGCTACAACTTAACCAATTGTAGAATTTTTATTTTATGTAGTTCCATTTCTATCCATTTGTTCATGAAATGCAATTATTTCAGTTGTTTCATGTCTTCCAGTTGCATCCAAGTTCCTAAGATATTCATGTTCCAACTGATGCCCATTGGGTTCTACACTTTGATTCCCTTCAATAATAAATGCAGTTAAAGGCTCCCTAGGTTGTTGAGCAACACAACCTTCACTTTGATCAGAGTGATTTATAACAACAGTAGAATCAATCACTGAACTTTGAGGGAAAACTCTGGTCTCATTCTGCAAAATTGGGTTCATTCATTGGTGCAGATTTTTATTTTGCAAATCAGAGTTCATTGTAATGGAAGCATGATTAAAACTTGTTATTTGAGGGAAATTTGGGACATGCACATTCTCTGAAATAAAGTTCATTGTAGTGGAAGCATGAATAAAGTCTTTTCTCTGAGATAAATTTGGGATTGACACATTCTCTAAAACAAAGTTCATTGTAGTGGCAGAAGGAATAAAACTGTTCTCTGAGGGAAATTTGGGACCAACACATTCTCTGAAATAGAGTTCATTGTAATGGCAGTACCAATAAAATCTGTTCTCTGAGGGAAATTTGGGACCCTCACATCTCTGAAACAGAGTTCATTCTATCATAAATATTTCCATTTTGTACATTATCATTTCCTTCAACTGCAATTGGAGACAAAGGTTTTATTTGTTGTCCAACAACATTGTTTTTTGTCATAGGTTGCTTACATAAAGGACAATGAGTTTGAACAATGGTTGGATGATTGCTTGTTGTTTAAGGGAAAATTTTGGACTCATTCCGTGGTATGGATTTATGATCTTCAAATCCTCGACATTGTCCATGAGCAACACATTGAGTAGTCTTGTTACCTCTAGCATGAGTGAATTGAAGGACAATGTCACATGGTTCCAAAGTTGGAATATTTGAGTAATCTACACCCTTAGGTTGACCTCTTTTTCGAGGAATATTTTGTTGAGATGGCTCATTTGAATGATCCATTTATGAGTTACTCTACAAAATAAACAAAAACAATCAATATTGGAATTAGATGTCAGATTGAATTTCTCTAATTAAAAAAATATGAAATATATCATAAATGTGCCTATAATATATGAAATATATCCTAGTTATAGAGTGTGTGTTTACCTATAAAAAAACTAAGTAAAGTTTCATACTTGTAATTTAATACATAAAAACATATGTTGTGCAAGAAAAATTCAAATTTATGTGTTTTCCACATGGTTAAAATCAGGGTTGAGTGCCTCCATGAAATGCACACTTTGGCTTGTGGCCTAAGTGGCCTTGGGGAAAATGACTGCCATTTCCTCCCTGAGAGAGAAAATTATTCTGAAAGCACCATCCTGTAGGTGGATGATTAATTCATCTGAATATAGTCTTAGTTTAGGAAAAACGGATCTAGTCCAGAAAATATTGGCCTGCCAAAACACCACTCAGCTTATTTTGCACCTAAAACTGGCCTAAATGGCTTTAGGAAAATGCCCACCATTTCTCACCAGTGAGGGATAAAATTAAATTATGAAAACATAAGCTTGCAGGTGGATTATTTATGCACTTTAGCATTGACTCCTTTTTTAAAAGAAGTCTTTGTTCAAGAAAATATTTGCTTGCCAAAACAACCACTCAGCCTGTTTTGCACTCTGCCAGAAAATTCCCGCCAAAGGAAAAAATTGGCTAAGTATTAAAAAAATAACTTAAATGACCTTATGAAAATGCTCATCGTTTCTCACCTGTGAGGGATAAAAAATTTCTGAAAGCATCATCTTGCAGGTGGATGATTTATGCACTTGACCAATGGCTCATTTTTGAAAAAAAAGTCCAGGGTCAAGAAAATATTGGTCTGCATAAACAACCACTTAGCCTGTTTTGCTCCTAAAACTGGCTTCAATGGACTTAGGCAAATGCCTGCCATTTCTCACCTATGAGGGATAAAAAATTCTAAGAGCATCAGTTTGTAGGTGGATGATTTATTCACTTGACCATTAACTCATTTTTTAAAACAAGTCTCTGTTCAAGGAGCTATTTTCCTTCCAAAACAACCATTCAGCTTGTTTTGCACTCCGCCAGAAAAATGCTCTCCATTGGAAAAGTTGGTTAAGTATTGAAAAATGGGCTTATGTAGCCTTGGGAAAATTCCCACCATTTCTCACCTGTGAGGGATAAAAAATTTATGAAAGCGTTAGCTTGCAGGTGGATGATTTATGCACTTGACCGTTGAATCATTTTTTTTAAAAAGACTCTGGACAAGGAGATATTGTTTTGCCAAAACAATCATTCATCTTGTTTTGCACTTTGCTAGAAAATGCCCGCCAAAGGAAAATTTTGGCTAAGTATTGAAAAACTGGCTTAAATGACCTTACACCTAAAACTGGCCTAAATGGCCTAAATGGAATTAGGAAAATGACCACCATTTCTCACCAGCGAGCGATAATTTTTTCTGGAAACATCATATTACAGGTGGATTTTTTATGCATTGGACTATTCACTTATTTTTTGAAAGAAGTCTCTAGTCAAAAAGATATCGGCCTTCCAAAACGACCACTCAATCTGTTTTACACTGTGCTAGAAAATGTCCGCCAAAGGAAAAATTTGGCCAAGTATTAAAAAAATGGCTTAATGACATTGTTAAAATGTCCGCCATTTCTCACCTGTGAGGGATAAAGAAAAATTGAAAGCATCGACTTGCAGGTGGATGATTTATGCACTTGACCACTGACTCGGTTTTGAAAAAAAGTCACTGATAAAGAAAAAAATTGGCCTACCAAAACAACCACCCAGCCTGTTTTGCACCTAAAACTCGCCTAAATGGCCTTAGGAAAATGCTCGATGTTTCTCACCTGTGAGGGATAAAACGTTTCTAAGAGCATCAATTTGTAGGTGGATGATTTATGCACTTGACCATTGACTTAGTTTTGAAAACAAGTCTCTGGTCAAGGAGATATTGGCCCACCAAAACAACCATAACAATCAGCATTGAATTTCATAAAAACATTATTTCCATAAATTTAGAGACTCAACCAAACATTTTATATAATCACTGTTAAATTTAGAATTCGGATATAAATAATTTTTCATGGAAATTATTTATCATTCCTCAATTTTTTATTGCAAGGAAATAAAAACATAATTTCCAGAAATTTAAATACTCACTTATTTGCAAAATGTATGAAATCAACTGCCTGTGTGTGAGGAACGCTCCACCCAACCACATGCAATTTTGCTTGTAAATATCCCAACAAAATGCTACCCTGGATCTTAGACTCAACCTTTCACCAATCATGCATCTCACTATCTCTCTCAATATACAGGTTTTACACTTGACAATCAAGAAAATTGGATTTTAAACCAATTCCATGCCAAACAATGCTCTTAACTTCCTTGGTTTCCTTGTCATCACAACAATGAGATACACCACTACCATTAGTGCTTAGAATTCCACCAATTTAGCTCTTCACACCATTTTCCATTTCACTGGAATCAACCAGAGGCAACAATGAACAGATTTTTCAACTGTAGATTCAACCAAGGAAATTAACAGGTTTAGGAAATCGGGTTTATGGTTCTATATCTACTTGAACTCACTTCTATAAAATGTTTCATCTACAGTGAAATCCAAGACTGCCATATTAGCAGTTGATAGGGTTTTCCAATTTTTCATGTCTAGCACAAAAATGCACACCTAGCCAATCCAAGTACACCCCATGTATGAAATCTGGTGTGAGGCATAATTACACATATTTGAGCATACTTATCCATGAATCACCTCTTCCAAATTGGCTACATGCACACATATGAGCCTACTTATCCATGCTTTGGCAGGAAAGCCAATTTTTCATTATTAGCACAAAAATGTACACTTCCTCAACCAATCAACCAATGATTTTTCTTACTATCATCACTATCATCTCATAGTATCATGTGAATGGGATACACATAGAAGAAACGATTTAAAAAATTCTATAAACATCAGTAAGTGCATGCTCTTATTGCCCATATTTCTTGTTTTTTATTGATCAATAATAACAGGCAAGTGCATTTTTATTTCCTATTGAGATTACAATGGCTTGATAGAATGGTTTATTTCTAGCATGATGTACATTCAACACAATGAAATTATCAAAATATTTTTTTGCTTGGATGAATTTTCAGGAATTGTCTTTGGTGTGAGTCATCTTGATGGCCAAAGATAAGGACGAATACATTGGCATGTTTTTGTTCTTTCATGACCATGCCAAAGATCACCGCCAAAAAAAATGATTTTCGAAAAACATTCTCAATTTAATTTCTTCCATGAATTTTTTTGAAGTTTCCCGCCAAATCAATGATCAGGAATCGATGCTCAACCACTTTGATTTTTGAAAAAAATTATCAGTTTAATTTCTTCCCTGAAATGTTTTTAAGTTGCCAGCCAGATGGGTGATTAGGAATGGATGCTCAACCACTTTCATTTTTCGAAAATTTTCTTAGTTTATTACCCACCAGATCATGATCAGGAATGGATGCTCCACCACTTTTATCATATAATTGCGCCACCCTTTTCTTAAATACGTAGAAATTAAAAACGAATTTACTTACAGGTTTCACTCCTGGAATACGTTGGTTATTTAATGCGATTTATAAATTCAAGATAGTTAACCTACTCTTAAACCCACCTTCGCTTTGACATATCACTGCCTAAATCATGCTAAACCTGCGTTAACTCTTTTTTTTTTCCAGAAATTGTCCCGATTTGCCCAGAAATTGTCCCCATTAAAAATTTTCTGGCCAAATACTTTTCCAATTTCAATTATTTAGTTGACTCACTCACCGTCTTCACAATAAAAAATATTATTTCCTCAGTCATGTGGAGAATTTTAAACAACCAAAAAAGGAATATTTTGACAAAGAAAAGCATCTTTTGGCATTATTCTTAATGAAATAGGATACATGCTACACTTTGATAGAATGTTATGGATGCATAGTGCATAACCTTGACGAATTCATCACCTGTCAAGCCACATAGAAGAGCATTTCTGGATTTTTCACTGCTTTCATAGATTCTCCTTTGTGTTGGATTAACTGGCATAACTGTTGGGATATCATATCCATCGAAAATAGATTGCAAAAAATCTTCTCCTAATGAATGTATCAATAAATAAAACATTCATCCATTCATTCACCAACACAAAGAACACAAAACACAAGAATTTTGACTTGGAAACCCAATTGGTAGAAAACCACATAATGCTTCTTTATAATGAGAAAGAATACATTCAAGGAAGAACCAAATTTTTTTGTTTACCAACAACAACTAGAAGGAGGCACCAACCCCGTGGTTTTATACGATTCTACCTGAAGGAAGCTACAACTCTCTGTATTTCTCTAGAACCAACTATAAGGAGGCACCAACCCCCTATCTCTTTGTTTTTTTACAGGCACCAACCTGAAGGAAGATCCCACTCCCTGTCTCCTTTCCCTGTCCTACCGCCCTGATGTCCAATGTATAACTCTGTCTAATTGAACTTCAATTCCGAGTACTCGTCTGATCTTCTGAAAACTGTTTGTTGTGCACTACCTTCGTATGTAGTAGATTCTCTATCACTGATTTGCATGCATCACTTGACTTCTCATTCCTCTCAAATCATACTTTTGCTGATGTCTTTATTCATGTACTTTATGCTTGTTGCAACTGTTGTTTGTGTCACTGATTATCTTATTGTTCTGCTCTGTGTGATTTCTTTCACCAACTGATATTGTGCTTTCAATTGATAGTTTTTTGTTATGAAATAATGGACTAGTAACAAATGGAATTGTGCACTTACTGATGGCTATGTTCGGTATAAGTGCTACAGTATTTTAGACAATATGCGACAACCTATGCATCAAAAGATTGGTCCAATCAGGTTAACGCACTTGTCTCATATCATTTGCATCATGATGTTCACATTGGATCTTGTTGTTGTTCTGTCATCGCGCATCAGATGGTCTTCTTAATTTCGCACACTTTCACTTCTGCTCATATGCACCAGCTAGACATCTGTGCATCATCTGATATACTTTGCTTATGTCTCTGCGCTTCTATATTTCAACATATGTGACTATTGGCATGCCGTCTATAATGTTGTCCTTCAAAACATCATGCACCTACGCATACTTCAATATTTCTTCCTTTCAGAAATTGCGCATCAGTCATAGATCTACGACATCATACTACACACTATCGAAATTTCATTATGTTGCATGTGTGCTTCTCAACTCCTCGCTAGATCATTATGTCCTGTCCTCGAGCCCATTGATGCCCCAAATATTAAACTGCAAAAACAATTGAAGCTCTTATGCTCTCATCATCAAGCTTTCTTCAAATCTACAACTTGCATCTCTATTTATACAAGTCCTACATGGATTGTAGGTCCACAAGTTGATCGTGGCATCCCTTCTTCCAAACTTCATGAATTGTGCATTTTCCATGTGTCATCTTTTGCGCTATTGATGTCTCATCCTTTGTGTGTCTTGCGCCTTTATGGTCCACAACTTAGTGGGACTTTATGCCTTGGTGGTGTACTATTGCACTCTTGATGTACCATCGTTTGAGATATGTGTGCATCCTTTCTTTTCAACTTGGTGTATTTTCAACCTTTTATGTACCATCCCTTATGGGTAATGCGCCCTTGATGTGCTAATGCTTTGCGGAATCTGTTCATACTCCAACTTCTACTTGGTGGGACTTTAACCCTCACCATGTCATCACTTGTGGGACTTGCGCACATGTTGTACCATCGGTTGTGGAATTTGCTCATATATGGTCTTCAATCGTTGCACCCTTCTAGGAACTTGTGCGTGTTCCACTAATTGAAAGCATCTACTAATTGGATAGACTTGCGCGCTTTCAGACTGTCTGACCATAGGCTATTTCTTATTGCTTGTGCACTTTCAAGCTTTAACCAAGTAATGCTTGCACATACCAGAGACTTCTTCCAACATGCTTGCACACTTGTGTTATTTTCTCAGCCAACTCCTTGGCTGCTTGTGCACAAGTACCTTTGTCCAACTAGTCTTTTGACTGTTATCATGAAGGTGTATGACATGGTGGACTTGTCTTCTGTGCAGGTACAACATGTAGTGGGACACATTACTTGTGTTTTTCTTTGAACTGAATCTGCATGATGTATACTTATACATACAGCTTTAGATTGAATGCATCTTCTAGATATACTTCTGCACACCGGCATCCATGTCCTTCACCATCTTGCGTAGATACTCCTTCAAAGTGGTTTCCATATACTTCTTCACACTGTTGTAGGAATGTTGTATCCACTTTGACATAAGTTGATATCAATGACTCACACTGAATCAGTTGACATCCTCTTTGACATTAGTCTACATCAATGACAACCAAAGTTCAACAATTATCAGCTTATTTGAAAAAGAATGTAAATGTGTAAAATATATCATTAAAACACTTAAAATTAAAATCCTCAATATTTGTCATCATTGACTTGATGAGAGTGAAATGTGTGAACCAATCCACTTGTATTCTATGTTTTGAAGACTGTTAAATAACAAATGTTACAACTTAAAGACTAGTTAGAAAGAAAACCATACCCTTAACCTTTCAGACATTAGCCAAATCAAATATTAGAATGTGTATAATTAATTTTTTCATCCTTTGAAACTTGGTTAGCTATGGATGAGCATGCTTTGAATAAAATATGAATGAAGTATGCCGAACCCAAATGTTCACAAGAACCAAAACGTACTCGAGTCCCCTTAAAAAAAATTGCTCTTATATATAATATAAGATGTGCCTTAACATGAACATTTGAATCTTGATTTCATCTTTTGAGCATTTTGTGTTTATTTTTTGACATTCTATGGAGTAAAATAAAAGTTTAATTCTAAAAACACATACAACTCATTTGATTATTTGATTTTACAAATTTTTAATGTTATTTCAAAATAAAAAGGAAAAAAAACTAATTATAATTCAACAAAATACAAAAATATAAAACATGCAAAAGAGTTAATTTAATAATGATTAAAAGAATAACAGGAAGGTAATTTTTTCGTTGAAAAAAAAAATCAGAAAAATAATCTTATATAATAATTTATGAATTTAAAAATTATTAAAAGAATAATCTTTATATTCCTTTATGTTTTCTAACAAAAAAACGAAAGAAAAAAAATACTTAAGTTTTTTTATTTAAAAAAACCCAAAAATAAAGATAAACTTTTAATTAATTTAGAAATTAAAATTAAAATATGATCTAGTAAAACAAGAGTGTAAATTCTATATTTTTTTGGCATTGTGTATAAACATAAAATTGAAAAAAAAATAAAAAAGAAGGGATGAGTGTTGGAAATCGAAATAGAAAAATACATAACAAAAATCACATATATTACACCCAATAAATTTTATTGTAGGATAGGCTTCTTTTAGCCTACTTAAAAAGGCGACAAAAATCACATATTTTAAACATATATTTCACCCAATAAATTTTGTTGTACGATAAGCCTCTTTTAGCCTACTAAAAAAGGCGACAAAAATCACATATTTTAAACATATATTTCACCCAATAAATTTTATTGTAGGATAGGCCTCTTTTAGCCTACTAAAAAAGGCTAGACTATAATTATCCAAAACCCATTTCAATGTTTTTAGAGACAATACAAGAACATGATAGTGATTGCAAAGAAAATAAGACTAGAAAAGTGACTTTGACTCCAAGGGAATAGATAAATTTATTTTTAAGTTGCATTGCTTCTATTGATTGTTTTTAGTTATTGCTCGGTAAGAACCTAAATAGCTAACTACTTGTGAGAAACTACAAAAAACGATTTATACCTGAAACTCTGAAACTCAAAAGGAAGGCTTAAACCCTCATATTCATCTATATCCTTAGAGAATGATTCTAGGACCTCGAGAAAATATTGAATGGAAATGAAAGTAGTAAATTAAACCAACTTCCAAATCTTATCATACAAAAATCTCCATTATTCTCCCTAGTCTTAATGTTATGCCTTCTCTTGTGTAAGGTTGTATTTAAAAATTCACGAGGTTGTTAAATTTGGATGTGAAACAAGAAAAGTTTTTGGAAAGTATATTTAAGAACCAAACCTAATCTCTAGTTATATCTGAATTGACTTGGCTCCATCGAATAGAAAATCAATGGATAAAATGAAATAAACTATAACGTGCAATGTTGCTTCAAACATATATTATTATGATGTTTCAAACATATTTTATTATGATGGTATTATGATTTTTTTTCTTGTAAAAATCAATTGTGCCTCTAACTTAGCAAAAAGTTCAATTAGTTGCAACACTATTAAAGAATGTTTGTGATCTTGAGGCATATGACATCATAACTAAGAGCTCCTTATTCTCAATAAGTACAAAATATAGGGGAAAAAGTATTTATCAAATATCAATTTTTACCCTTGACCCATATATATAACCAAAGTTGGTTTTCAAAGTGATTTGGATATAAAGGAATGCAACATAATCCTCTTTTAATAATGAGATTAGTCAGGGCTTAAAGAACTTTAACAACTTGTTCTTATAAACAAAATTATAATGTTGTGTACTTGTAGAGTAAGTTGTTATCATCATTTTCTTATTAAGTAGTTGTGTGAGAGGAATGTTGTGTACCTCTCTTGGAGAAATCCTAAGACATTGCGCTTCCTTTGTTAAGATTTAATTAGATAGGTAATGTTGAGAGCTTCATCTGGGTGAGGTTTAATTCACATTGGATCAACAAGGCTACAACTTAGTTCTTCTTTGAAGTGCTATCAAAGGTTTGATTCTTTGAAAATGTGAGCTTCAATTCAATTCAATGTATTCTTAATAATTGACCTTATTTGTCATCATCCATCATTGTATTGAGATGTGCAACAATCTCCTCATCACTTTCTTTCTATCGATTTCATTAGTTGCATAATGGTTCACATGAGATCCCTCCATGAGTGTCTTGATATGGCATATACAATGATCTAGGCAAGCTTGACGTATTTTTTGACAAAGTACGTCGAAAAATAATCAAAAGTTATCATGCAACCAATGATTGGAAATCATCGATGTATACTATGCATTGCTTCTAATGGCACATCATTTGGACATGTTATGCATGTGATAGAGATTTATGAATCTCATAAACCAAGCATATGTGTGTTTTTAATGGTTTTTTGGCCCGTGTTCTATGCAAAATTCAACTAGACATTTCTCACTCTTTGGCCTATGAATAGAGAAACCATTTTAGGATATTGTTGATAAGGCTAGAAAGGATACATATGGCAGAGCTTGTTCAACACTATGCACAAGCAACAAAAAAATGATGAACATGCATTGCATTCATGTGCTTACTTATCAAGTTTTAGTGCCTCAAACCTGGAATTGATAATAAAAAAATAAGTTTAGACATGAGAATCATTTGCCTTAAATTTTAAGAACCAAAATGCATCGCAGTTAGAGAACATTGCAATTGTAGTTTTCACAATGACATATTGCCCATACATTTACACTACAAAATTCTCTAAATCCACTACGTTATTCAAAAAATCCTTCAAAAGAAGTCAAACTCACCCATCTTTGAATTTTCACAACCTAAAATCACGTTGTACCTCCCATGATAATCAATTATGTGTACCTCCCATGATAATCAATTGAAAATTGGAGGAAGGTCTTTTCTCCTCCACAAGTTCCATAGTGCGTTGTTTCGCATGATTTCCAACCCTACCAACATATTCTCGCAAGAGGGACACCCCTATGCAAGGGTCCTACCAACATATTCTCCGCAAGAGGGACACCTCTATTCAAGGGTGCCAAGTTTTGTGGGGTAGACAATTGTCAATTTCATGAAACGTCAAGTGGACGCTTGGTTGATCTCTGTGTAGCTTGATCTGATGGTTGTGATGGCCCCACTGGGTCGGGGTTAGTATCCATTGTTCGCAGCGTTCTTGTCTCTCCTTCACAAGGGGGAGGCCCCACAAAATGGAGGATGCACTCTCGACCTAGTTTGATTGTGCGGTCAAAGTTAAATAGGTAGACGGCGTACTATCTCCTACACATACCCCGTAGATGGAGATGGTTAAAAGGTACACGTGCATATCCATATCAAATAAGAGGTAAGTGAGGTGGAGCATGGCCCCACCACATATTCGCAACTTTCATCATGAGGTGGAGCATGGGCCCACCACATATTCGCAATTCGATAGGTGGGATGAATGATACCAAATGATTAATGCCACCACCATGACCTAGGTTTGACCTCAAAAGTAGGGTGATGTTGTTGACACATGACCTAACTAGGCAATAATCATGAGCATTATCACTATTATATGGTGGGTAAGGGAAAGTTACATAAAACCTAATTATGCAATGACCACCCAACAAAGCCAATGTTGTATATGGTGGGCCCCATTTTGAGTGATAGTGAAATAGCCACCCTACAAAACACACAAACCTATCACCAATTTGCACTACTTCAAAAGTTTTTATTTAAGAAGGGTTTCGACCTATGCCTAAGTGGGTTATTACCTAATATTGAAGTGTAAGTAAATGTAGACCCTATGCTTAAGTGGGTTATTACCTAATATTGAAGTGTAAGTGAATGTTTAAAAAGGAGATTTATCACTTATGAGTGAGTTTTAGTGTTAAGTTTAAAGTAGTTTTATATTAAAAAAATTCATTTGAGTTTTAAAAAGAAAACGGAGGTTTACAAAGGTGTTACTACAACCATGTTTAAAAGGTCAAAGAAGACTAAGTAAGCACCAAATCATATAATCCTTTCATTATTTTGATTATTTTCATGTGGGGATAATATATTTGGCATAGGAGTAAGATTTCTAACTAATTTGGGTAGCTAATGAATCAAATCATGTGAGGTTGCCAAGAAAGCTGCTACCACAATCTAAAGGGAAAAAACATAATAGTGCCACATCAACTCCAAACTTTCCACAATTTAGCAAAGGGCTAAGAAGCTTTTACACTAATTAAATCTAACAAAAGTAGGAGGTAAGCATGTATTCTAACATAATTTGTTGGGGTTGGTGTTGCTCTACTAATACTCGTAAGCTCACATTTGTTTCTTTCCCTAAGTTATTTATCATGCAAAATTAGATCATGGTGCATGTGGTTCGAAATATCATTCTTATGGTTGAAACCCATTGAATCCCCTTGTTTCTTGGCTTCTTGGACACCCCTAAATTATAACTCAAAATATGTGTATTTTGTTTAATAAATCGTAGGGACAACACCATGCACCATCCTACCCTTGTAATTAAAATAATATGAGTTTCATAGATTAAAAAATGTTCTTGTGTTGTAACAGAGAGTAATAAGTTTAGGACATTCAAGAGTACTCTCGCCTAACTTAAGGACTGGCCGAAAGGCCTGGAGTGGCATGGGAAGGTGATCTTGGACATTATGCCTCAACATTTGGTCCCTGTGTGAGAATGCATAAAACATGAAATCCCCATCTTAAAAATTGAAATGAATCGATGTCACTTAAAAATAAAAGGAAGCAAGACACAGAAAAATTCAAAACAAGTACAAGAGATAAAAAGATGGCAAAAGAAAATAAGAAAATTAATAAATAAAGACGAAACTCAAAACAAACGCGAGAATAAAAGGAATAAACAAAAGAAACCTTTAAAAAAATTGATATGATTTTTCTTTAAATTTATGTATAAGGGGGGAGGGAAAACAATAGGTCTCAAGGCGGATGGAACTTAGCATAAAGGAATTCATCCTTGGCCCTATATGCTAGATTCATGGTGTGGCAAATGAAACAACTATGGAGGGAATGCCAACCAACAAAACAATGCAATGAAAGGGGATGTCCTACCAAGATATAGAACAATTGTGCATGCACCTATAAAATCCACAATGCTTCTAGGTCATTGTATTTTCTCACAATGCCAACATTTTATTAATATAGATACATAACAAACTGCAATAAGGAATCTTTTGCAACTACTAGAAGCATTTTACAACTCTAAATCAACATGCCTTAGTAGTTGATCCACAACTAAATAATAACAAGGAACATCAAATAACACATGCAACAAATTCAGATCTGCTTTATTAACATTGAAAACAACTGATTACATAAGCCTCCCTTGCCCATGGTGGGAAAGGGAGATGAACACTTCACTCCCTTGTCCTTTCTTATGCACCCACAACTTAGAACTCAGAGAGATTTACATAATAAAATCAGGACCAGATATGATATGACATGATATGATATCCTCAACAACCTCCAAAACCCTCTATATATCCCAAGCTCGATGGAGGTGGGAAATAAATGCTCCACTAACTCCACTTACTTTTAAAAAAAACCTCTTACATTTTGACCCAATATTTTTCCATTCAACCCTAACTAATTTATTAATGACCAAAATTTATGAGCACAATGACCATGTTGTGTTCCTACATATTCGGGACCCAACATGTCCCCACCATTATTCATTGACTTGTCCTTGAGTCAACTCATAGTGGCTAAGAACATATGAATGCATCTATCCAACAAATCATCTTTCCGCTACCTCATTACTTTGGCATAGCCTCCTCACTTGGTCGTAGCCTCTTGAAAATTTTCTGCAACCTCTTCACTATGGCGCAACCTCCTCAAACATGTCACAAACTCATCTCAAAACCTACTGCAACATGCTCATGTTGGAAACCTATACCATGGATTTCCCTATGGCCATCAACTCATATTATCGGAATGCCTTAGATACTATCTTGGGAAATTGCCAATTCTAATAGGAATCGAGGATGTATACGGGGTTGAACCTAACCAATTGTTTGTCGAAACATGAATACCACATTTTCTCTAAACCAAACTCATCATCATATTCTAATTCGCGATTGTTTTCCTATGGTAGAAATCCCTCATGCTCCAGCTTCCCACCCAAACCATCTGTGCATTCCTACACTATCTCATCCTTGCAATCGTTGGGATGCCCATCTATCACATCCGCAAATCTCACAACTCATTGGATGCTCTCCTATCACATCCACAAACACTACTTCTCAGATGCTTTCCTATCATATCCACAAACACTACACATCAGATGCTCGCCTAGCACATCCAAAAGCATGTCTTCCTCATATGCTTTCCTATGGCATCTATAACATCTACATCCTAAGTGCAACCCCCTGCTGGTGCACTCACAACCTCCACTGTTGTTCGCATCCCTACCTTAATTGCATTGCTACCATTGTCCAAATGTGCTCATAATTGCTAACCTGCATGCTAAAAAATGTTGGTCATAACCTCTATCCACAACCATCAATTAGATAGCACAAGCACCAGGGTGATCAAGCCTAATAATTACATTCAATAATAAACATCCCAAGCCAAAATGAGTCTAACAAGATCTGCACCTAATAATCATCATTATAGTCTCACTCCATCGCTTAAATATGGCGCAAAATAATCTCGGGGTTGGCAACTTCTCCAAGGCATGATATTTGAACTTCAACATGTTTTCTTTATCATATCATTACAAGATGCATAGACCTAGAAAAACATTACAATGATTCATAACTAACATACAAGTATTTAAGGTAAGGGAGTAGAGAAATCATGCAACCACATTTCCATGCCTAATACACCATCAAAATACAAAATGCAACTTTCCAAAAAATTTCTACAACAACCCTTAAAGAAGGTAGGTTCTTCTACAACGCACCATAACCCTTCCGCAACTTGCCATGATTGATCTACAACTTGTGTTAGAGATAGTGGTATCTCGGGATGTCCTCCATGATTTAGATTCCTTGCATGGAGGTACATCAACAATATAGGCATCTGGACGGAGTAGAGGGTGAGATGCACTATACTCAGTGGCATGAATCCATTGGCGGATGCATGCCTTCCGAGGTGTTTTACCTCATGCATCCATAATTTTTGCATGTACAACTATTAATTAAAAGATGCATGCAAAAGTGACTTTTTGCATGCACTTATATTAGGTTTTTGGTAAACCTAATTGATCAGTGAGATGATATAAGGAGGCAGGAGGTCCCCAGAAGAGGTTAATCAGTTGGCTTATTAGAGAGAGATCAGTCAGAGTGAGGAGGGCGCATAGTGCATGCAGAGGGTGACTTTCAGAGAGAGAGAGGAGATTCTGCAGTAGGGGGAGTGAGGTGATTTGAGATGGATCAGGCCTCACTTGATCAACGGCACTTGGTTCCCAGTTACCGATGAAAAAGAGAGTTAATAAGTGTAGTTTCTTCAGATATTGAGGAGGGTGACATTCAGAGGAGAGAGGGGCACAGTTCCATAAGAGAGAGGAGCTCACTCTGCATCTGGTTGACCGATTGAGCAGGTGAGAGTTTCGGATTATCCTCGCCTCATTGTTTGAGGAAGGACTGTGACGATCAGAGCTTAGATCTATTGAGATATGATTCTGTACGAGCATCTGACGTTTGGAGGGAGGGCACACTTTTCCATGCAAAGAGAGGGGCACATTCATCGGATCTAGCAGTTGGCCTTCTTCTTTCGCTGAGCAGATCAGAGCAATGTTGTGAGAGAAACAGTACCGACAGAGAGTTACCTACAGACATATCCAGATCCAATTGACAGTTAGGGAACATTTCCTCTGTGCATGCATCAACTTGTTGCATGTAAATCTAGGGTTTTGACCCTGTCAGGTTCGGTTGTTCCTTCTGAGGTATCTTGTATGTACTTGTATTCTAATGAATTTGCTATTGGATCGAGATAGAAGAAATCCCCACATATAGCTGGTTTTCCCCATTTGTGGTTTCCAGGGTACATCCCAAGTTGTGTGATTGTTTTGCTTTATTGTTGAAGTGTTAAGAGAACTATTGTGTTTGTATCTTAAGTCATTATTACATTTTTTTTATTTATAGAGACTCAAAGCGCTTGAGTTCTTAGGGAATCCAGAGGGAGTAGTGATATCTGGATAAATTTACATGGTATCAGAGCCCTGGTAAGGGTCAGGGAGAACAATCACACTTATATCTGTGAGTTGTACACCAAACATGTGTGGTAAACTCAGTAGGAGGTCAGATATGTGGTGAGGGTGACTAGATATGTTGTTATAAAGGTCACATCTATTAGATCTGTGACCTAGGTGGATAGATCTGAGATAGATCTATCAGATCTGTGCAAGGGGAGGCCGTATTTGTGCTCAAGAGAGGTTCTTGTATCATTTTGTGTATTTTCAGTTTAGAGGTTATGGCCACTAGCTTGAGAGTAGAGGACAGGTTGGATGGGGCCTCTAACTTCAGTGCATGGAGAGCACAACCACAAATCCAATCATAGTTCCACCATATGCAATTGCCAAAGCAGCTTATGAGAAAAAGACATAAGAGCCTAGGGGGTCCTCCTTGATGCAATTAAGGACCATGTTATCCCACATGTCTCATCCAAATACAAGGTATATGATATGTGGGATGCCTTAACCAATTTGTATCAGAGTTCTAACAGAAACATAAAGATGGTACTCAGAGAGAAAATGAGAAGCATAAAGATGGGAAATGATGAGAGCATGTCCATATATCTTACCAAGATCACTCAGTAAGAGATGAGTTGGGATCTATGGGTAAGAAGGTTGAGGACAGTGAGATGGTTCGACAAGCCCTAAATGGCATGACCATTCCATGGGCAGTATTTGTCTAATCCTTCATTTCCAGAGAGAACCTTCCCAAGTGGGATCATCTGTGGGACGATTTCACCCAAGAAGAGATATGGAGGGGTTATATTCAGGGATCAGGTTCCTCCATTCCTGAGGAGGAGGATGTGGCACTTGCAGTAAAGGGGAAACAATGGTTCAAACAAAAGAAGGATCTAAGCAAGATCAAGTACTTTTCCTCATTCTTGATCACACACCTATGCAGATGATTCAAGATGTGTAGAGCACTGATCACGTGGTCACAAGAGTGGTTAGAGTTCATTTTCCACTTGACCTTGTAGAACTCCTGGAGGTATCAAGAGTATTGTTCATTCAAGGACTGAGAGGGGGTATACTCTTAGTACTAGAATTGGTTGCTACCGGTTACTCAATGGTGTTCAAGAGGGATCAGATATTCACTTATCTAGAGGGAGTTGATCCAGTATTGATGGGTCGCAGGATCGATGGTGAGTACTTGGTTCAGAGACATCCCACATCTGGCACATGAGGTTGGTTGAGTGCATCTTCTTCAAAGCCAGAGGAGGATAGAGAGCGAGATTCTCACAATAGGGATGGTGCTAGGAGGAGTGAGTCCTTTTAGTAGATGGGTGAGAGAGATGCTCACCATGATGATGAGGATTAGAGTGATTCTTGTTATCCGATGGATGAGCGAGATACTCATGTTGTTGATGAGACAGATGGGAGTGAGTCTTTGGATTCATATCAGATGGATGAGCATGATGCTCATACAGGTACCAGTTGGAGACTGAGTTGGTATGAGATGACTGAGATGGACTTAACTCAAGAGAGATATGAGTCAGCTCAGAGACAGAGGGAGATCACCTACAGGTTAGTATATCTGCTTGATGGCATATTGGGTGATTGGTTACAACAAATATTCAGAGGGATTTTGAATCATAATTTAGTGACAAAGTCAGTGGTTGATCAGGGGCTTCTTCTGGAGCCACATTTATGGAGTTTTACCAGGGAACTATAGGTCAGAGGGCAGCAGTGACAAGCACGATAGATGGGTCAGTGTCAGCAGCAGAGGACTTCTTGCATCCAGGCATCAGTGGATGGTCCCTCGATAAGAGGGAGTGTTAGAGATAGTGGCATCTTGGGATGTCCTCCATGATTCAAATGCCTTGCATGGAGGTACAACAAAAGTATAGACATCAAGATGGAGTAGAGGGTGAGATGCACTCTACCTAGTGGCATGAATCCATTGGCGGATGCATGCGGACCTTCCTGGATGTTTTTCCTCATGCATGCATGAGTTTTGCATGTACAACTATTAATTAAAATATGCATGCAAAAGTGACTTTTTGCATGCACTGATATTAGGTTTTTGGTAAACCTAATTGATCAGTGAGATGATATAAGGAGGAAGGAGGTCCCCGGAAGAGGTTACTCAGTTGGCTTATCATATAGAGATCCCTCAGAGTGAGGAGGGCGCATAGTGCATGCAGAGGGAGACTTTTAGAGAGAGAGAGAGGAGCTTCTGCAGTAGGGAGAGTGAGGTGATTTCAGTTGTATCATACCTCACTTGATCAGAGGCACTTGGTTCCGAGTTACTATGGACAAAGAGAGTTCATCAATGTGGTTTCTTCATAGATTGAGGAGGGCAAATTTCAGAGGAGAGAGGGGCACACTTCGAGAAGAGAGAGGAGCTTGTTCTGCATCTGGTTGACCGATTGAGCACCTGATACTTTTAGAGTATCCTTTCCTCAGTGTTTGAGGAAGGACTGTGACAATTAGAGATCAGATCTGTTGAGATCTAATTCCATATGAGCATCTAACATCTGGAGGGAGGGCGCATGTTTCCATGTAGAGAGAGGGGCACATTCATCAGATCTAGCAGTTGACTTTCTTCTTTAGTTGAGTAGATCAGAGCTGTGTTGTGATAGAGATAGTAACGACAGAGAGTTACCTGCAGACATATCTGGATCCAGTTGATAGTTAGGGCACATTTCCTCTATGCATGCATCAGCTTGTTGCATGCAGATCTAGGGTTTTGACCTTGTCAGGTTTGGTTGTTCCTTCTGAGGTATCTTGTATGTACTTGTATTCTACTTACTTTTATCTGGGATCGAGATAGAAGAAATCCCCAAAGATAGTTGATTTTCCCCGTTTGGACTTTCTAAGGTACATCTTAAGTTGTGTGATTATTGTGTTTTATTGTTGAAGTGTTAAGAGAACTATTTTGTTTGTATCTTAAGTCATTATTTCTTTTTTGATATATAGAGACTCAAACCGCTTGATTTCTCAGGGAATCCAGAGGGAGTAGTGATCTCTGGATAAATTTACATGGTATCAGAGCCTTGGTAAGGGTCAGGGAGAACAATCACACTCAAATATGTGAGTTGTACACCAAATCTGTGTGGTGAACTCAGTAGGAGGTCAAATATGTGGAGAGGGTGACTAGATCTGTTGTTATAAAGTTCAGATCTATTATATCTTTGACCTAGGTGGATAGATCTGAGATAGATCTAGCAGATCTATGCAAGGTAAGGCCAAATGTTTTATCAAGAGAGGTTCTTGTATAATTTTGTGTATTTTCAATTCAAAGGTTATGGCCACTAGCTTGAGAGTAGAGGAAAGCTTGGATGGGGCCTCTAACTTCAGTGCATGGAGAGAATGAATTGTGATTTTGTTGAAAGAGAGCGAACTGTGGGATGTTGTGTAGAGCACAGCCATAAATCCAGTCACAGTTCCATTAGATGCAACTACCAAAGCAACTTATGAGAAAAAGAACATAAGATCCCAGAGGATCCTCCTTGATGCAACCAAGGACCATGTTATCCCACATGTCTTATCCAAAGACAACAAATATGAGATGTGGGATGCCTTAACCAATTTGTACCATAGTTCTAACGCAAACAGAAAGATGGTAGTCAGAGAGAATCTGAGAAGAATAAACTAGATGGGAAAGGATGAGAGCATGTCCATATATCTTACCAAGATCACTCATGTAAGAGATGAGTTGGGATCTATGGGTGAGAAGGTTGAGGATAGTGAGATGGTTCGACAATCCCTCAGTGGCGTGACCATGCCATGGGAAGTATTTGTCCAATCCATCATTGCCAAAGAGAACCTTCCCAAGTGGTATCATCTGTGGGACGATTTCACCCAAGAAGAGATCGACAACATTTATATTCAGGGATCAACTTATGTCATTCCTGAGGAGGATGGTGTGGCACTTGCAACAAAGGGGAAACAACAGTTCAAACAAAAGAAGGATCTACACAAGATCAAGTGCTTTTCCTGGAATGAGTATGGACATTATGCGGGACAGTGCCCCACTTAGGAAGAAGAATAAGCAGGAAAAGGATGAGTAGTTGGCAGCAGTGGAGGATGTGGATGCGTTTACCTCTAGGTTTGAGAGGGAGTTTTCGCTTGCCTCATTTGTGTTAGGGAATAATAGTAGTCAGCCATAGATCCAAGTTGATGAGAGATGGAGATTTGACTGCAAGCAGTGCAGTCACATGACCAAGATGCAAGATGGATTCCTTGTTCTTGAGCACACACCTATGCAAATGATTCAAGATGTGTAGGGGACTGATCACTTGGTCACAAGAGTGGTTAGAGTTCATTTTCTACTTGACCTTGGATAAATCCTGGAGGTATTAGGCATACTGTTCATTCTAGGACTGAGAGGGAGTATACTCTTGGTACTAGCATTGGGTGTTGTCGGTTGCTCAGTGGTGTTCCAGTGGGATCTGATATTCACTTATCTAGAGGGAGTTGATCCAGTATTGATGGGTCGCAGGATTGACGGTGAGTACTTGGTTAAGAGACATCCCACATCTATCACATCAGGTTGGTTGAGTGCATCTTCTTCAGGTCCAGAGGAGGATAGAGAGTGAGATGCTCACAACAGGGATGGTGCTAGGAGGAGTGATTCCTTTCAGCAGATGCGTGAGAGAGATGCTCACCATGATGATGAGGATCAGAGTGATTCTTGTTATCTAATGGATGAGTGAGATACTCATGTTGTTGATGAGATAGATGGGAGTGAGTCTTTGGAATCATATCAGATGGATGAGCATGATGCTCATACAGGTACAAGTCAGAGACTGAGTTGGTATGAGATGACTGAGATGGAATTAGCTCAAGAGAGAGATGAGTTAGCTCAGAGACAGAGGGATATCACCTATAGGGTAGTAGATCCACTTGAAGGAAAATTGGGTGATTGGTTACAATAGATATTCAGAGGGATTTTGAATCATAATTCAGTGACAGAGCCAGTGGTTGATCAGGGGATTCTTCTGGAGCCACATTTATGGAGCTTGATCAGGGTACTACACCTCAAAAGGAAGCAATGACAAGCAGGTCATATGGGTCAGTGTCAGCAACAGGGGTACTTGTTGCTTCCAGGCATCAGTGGTTGGTCTCTCGATAAGAGGGAGTGTTAGAGATAGTGGTATCTTGGGATGTCCTCCATGATTCAGATGCCTTGCATGGAGGTACGTCAGTAGTATAGGAATAAATATGGAGTAGAGGGTGATATGCACTCTACTCAGTGGCATGAATCCATTGGTGGATGCATGTGTACCTTCCAGGGTGTTTTTCCTCATGCATGCATGAGTTTTGCATGTACAACTGTTAATTAAAAGATGCATGCAAAAGTGACTTTTTGCATGCACTGATATTAGGTTTTTGGTAAACCTAATTGATTAGTGAGATGATATAAGGAGGTAGGAGGTCCCTAGAAGAGGTTACTCATTTGTCTTATCAGAGAGAGAACAGTCAAAGTGAGGAGGGTGCATAGTGAATGCAAATGGTAACTTTCAGAGAGAGAGGAGCTTTTGTAGTAGGGAGAGTGAGGTGATCTGAGCTGTATCAGACCTCACTTGATCAGAGGCACTTGGTTCCCAGTTACTGAGGACAGAGAGATTTCATCAACGTGGTTTCTTTAGATATTGAGGAGGTTGAATTTCAGAGGAGAGACGGGTGCACTTCCATAAGAGAGAGGATCTCTTTCTGCATCCGGTTGACTGATTGAGCAGCTGGGACTTTCAGAGTATCCTTTCCTTAGTTTTTGACGATGGAATGTGAAGATCAGAGCTTAGATATGTTGAGATATGATTCCCTACAATCATTTGACATCTGGAGGGGGGTGCACTTTTCCATGCACAGAGAGGGATACATTCATCAGATCTAGCAGTTAGACTTCTTATTTGGCTGAGAATATCAGTGCAGTGTTGTGAGAGAGACAATATTGATAGAGAGTTACCTACAGACATATCCAGATCTAGTTGACAGTTATCGAACATTTCCTCTGTCCATGCATCAACTTGTTGCATGCAGATCTAGGGTTTTGACCCTATCAGGTTTGGTTGTTCCTTCTGAGGCATCTTGGATGTACTTGTATTCTACTTAATTTGATTTGGGATCGAGATAGAATAAAGCCCCACAGATAGTTGGTTTTCCCAGTTTGGGGTTTCCAGGGTACATCCTGAGTTGTGTGATTGTTGTGCTTTATTGTTGAAGTGTTAAGAGAACTGATGTGTTTGTGTGTTAAGTTATTATTTCATTTTTTATTTATAGAGACTCAAACCGATTGAGTTCTCAGGGCATCTAGAGGGAGTAGTGATCTATGGATAAATTAACAACTTGGATGGTCGAGTTGTTTCGCAACTCTGCACAACTTCACACTTCATAGCATTGCATTCTCGAATTGGACTCATATTACATCTTGGACTATGACTCCAACTGCGACCGCTACTATGGTCTCTTGGACTACAACTTTGAGTTCCTTTCTCAACATATATGGCCATCTCAATGATCACCTACATATATAATATCATATCCATGAACTACATGATGAGGGTGATCGTGATTTCGATGTTTTTCATAGTCCCTATGTGGGATAACAATCCTACTTTGACTTTGACTATAAACTCCTATGCACATATCGATTTGTAGTACCCACCACGATTACAAGTATTTTCTTCATATTGTCTACATGTTGCTTCATGAAAACCCTCCACACACAACATGATAGTACCTGTATGCCCCTAATAACTTCAAGGACATATCTTTGATATGAGCAATGAGGTGCTTGATAGTCTCTTGGTCAGAGCTAGATATAACTGTGCCATCGATCTTGATTTCATGAAGACACTTGTCCACTCATTTGTTACATGAAATATAGGTCAACATTACTAATAAAACTAAAACATGTGACTCAATCAACCACTTTTGCAACCACCCACGCGATGGACACTACCGCAAATCAATCACTAGTAGAAAAAGTGAGATATATGACTAAAAAATGACTAGAGATTGCATATAAATGACTAAGTTTAGTCAGTGACTATTAGTCATTTATTTCCAATCACTTATAACGTGACTAAAATTTTTTAGTCATTTATTGGTTGTTTTGGTTGGCTTGTTTGGTAGTTTATTTAGTCATTGTTTTAGTAATTGATTTTTTTTAACTGTCCATTTATTTATTCATTGATTATTGTTAACTGGTAATTTTTTTAGCCATTGATTGTTGTTAATTGGTCATTTATTTAGTCATCAATTGTTGTTGACTGGTCATTTATTTAGTCATTAATTGCAGTTAACTGGTCATGTATTTAGTCATTAAGTGTGGTTAACTGGTCATTTATTTAGCCATTGATTACTATTAATTGGTCATTTATTTAGTCATAATAGTAATTTATTGTCGTCAAAAAGTAATATATTTAGTCATTTAAATCTTTAATTGCTGTCAACTGGTAGTATATTTAGTCATTTTTCTTCTTTGATTTCTGTAGATAGGGCATGGAGGAATCGAACCACCAACCTTTTTCCTGTAAGGTGGGTTCTCTTCCATTGAGCTACCACCCTTTAAGAATTGAGGAAATGTTGATTCATAGAC
The DNA here is from genome assembly GCA_027924585.1 of Larix kaempferi. Classification (NCBI taxonomy): domain Eukaryota; kingdom Viridiplantae; phylum Streptophyta; class Pinopsida; order Pinales; family Pinaceae; genus Larix; species Larix kaempferi. The sequence continues at coordinate 10,103,361 of BSBM01000073.1, forward strand.
ATATACTTCTTATTTACTATATATTATACATGCCTGCACCTGATTCAAGAATTGAAATCGCATTGTATATTGGCTGAGTAGAATTCCAACTAGACCATTCATGTTCCAAGCATGGTACATAACTTCATAAACATACTATGAGTTAAATAGAGCCAATGCCTTTATCCAAATGAACAACAAACTCTAATGGACAACAATGTAAATCATGTGACTCCAAAGGATAGTTTGAATGATGTAACCAGAAAACATGGTGACAACTTATTAAAATTCGAATGAAATTTCATATTTGAAAAGATGTTATTACATATACAAAAGTAAACCATTCAATCATATACACACAGTACATATTCAACAAAAGGCATAAAGGCAACGTGCTTTGTGCCTAGTTTTCTAACTCTTGATTTACAAACAAACAATATTCAATCAATCTCACAACTAAGTCAATAATTGTGTGGCTATGAGGCAATACTTGCTTAGAATTATGGGAAATTGCTTCCATATGAAACCATGAATTTCTACATGTGATGATTAAGAAAATAACGCAAATTGTTGGGTTCTAAAAGGTTCTAGTGCACAAAATTGTCAAGTTGGAATGCTTGCTTTCCTTTGAATTGAACATAGGAAGGCAACAAATACTAGATCAAAGGGATTCTAATCGTAATAATTTCTAACACATTTTGTAAACAATGAGAAAGCAAGAAAGGATAATGCACCCCAAGTTATAAATCCATCACATGTTTTTAATAGTGTTCTTTAACAGAAGATAATAGACTCCAAGAGACAATAAATAGATTCAAATCCAATTACTTGACAAAGTACTCGTGACTCCCTCACTAAAATGATGAAATAAATGGCCGCATAAAAAACCAAAGGGAGATTTTAGTTCCAATAATAGTTTTCAATAGAAAACATGTAGTAACACAATAATCAAATACAAGCATACATAGTCTTATTAGTGAATTATAGTTTCTCCAACTTAAGATGCCACCAACAGAAAATTGTTCCCAAATTTTTTTTCTTCAATAGAAAATCCAATGTCTATCCACATGGAATGAACCAAAAACATTCACATGATGTGTAATGTTCCCTCCCCGAGGAACCTTGGTTGAACCACTAACCCATTCAATTCCCATGGGTTCTAGTGGAAAAATTAAATTAATTAATAAGGGAGTTAAATTTTCGTCTTAGTTACTTTATGTAATTAAATAATCATGAAAGGATGATGGAAATAATTTTGAAATATTTAATATTACTAATAATTGTTTATGAGTTGTCAATGCCTACGTGGCTTAGGAGGGTGCATAGGAGGTTAGGTGGACCCCTATGAGTTGTCTTCCACAAAGGAAATTGGAAGAAAAGCATTGAAAAGCAAGAAAGCAACTGAAAAGCTAGAAGGTAGCGGGAAATCAAGGAAAAACAAACTAAAGCAGGAAAGCAACCTAAAATCAAATAAGTAGCTAAAACAGAAAGGCAGTTAAAAGTAGGAAAGCAACCTAAAAGTAGAAAAGTAGCTCAAAAGAAGGAAAGCATATCACAAGTAGAAAAGAAAGAAGTTTCTTGATTTGTGCCACCAAGAAGTGTGAAATATAATTCACAGTAGGATCTACTAGCTAAGGATATCCTCACAATTAAGAAATTTGGCTAAGTATGCAAAAAAATAGTGTAAAAATAATTTTGGACACACAAATGATAAAAAACCAAACACAAATGATCAAATAGCAGGTTTATTATTAACTATCCAACCCAAAAATGAGTTGCGAATAGATTTATATAACATTTGAGAAAATTTGTGAGGATTTGGAGGCATCTACAAGTGGTTATCTTAGATTGGAACTCAGTCCCCCCTAGGTTGACCAATAGGCTCCCAAATATACTCAAACATCCGCAAACTCCTAGTCTGAACATTGGGTAGGCATGGGAATTCATTAATGATGATGGCACATGTGTGGGTGAGGATTTGGTGGAGTGTAGGTGGCTCAGGATAGGCCAAAACTGCCAAGGAGGGGCCAAAATGACCACATTCAATGCATGGGAGCCTCAGGTAAAATACAAATCCATAAATCAGGGGATAAGGGCGCATTCACTCGGGTAGTGGAAATAAATGATGAAGGTGGCCATAAATGAGGGCGCCTAACAGCTAATTTGACCAAAATTGGGCCCTTGGGTGATGGAATGTGTCATAAATGGCCCAACAAACTTCTAACAACCTTAGATTAACATCATTAACCAATAACCATGTTTTGGACCAAATAATCACCAAACTAATTTTAGAATATGGTCCTAAGGTGTAAGAATGTTCTAACAAGAAGGATTAGAAATAGTCAAGAAAGCAAGAAAGGCATCATTAAAAGTCATAGGGACTAAATTTGGATAGAGAGGGTGTACTTGTTGAGAGAGTGGATCCATATGCCATTACTTGTCTTGATGGTTTGAATTCCACGGAAGGGGGTGCATGAACAAGAGGAAAAATCACCTAGGAGTTCATTAAAATAGGTTGAGCGCACCGGTGGACAATTTTAGTTGATGTTTTGATTATGTTATTGGAGAGCTCTTGCTTCTGTATGCTTGGGAGATGTGACCCTCTGTAACCAGTAACTAGTTGGAGTGTTTGCTAGCATTCTCATTGGTGATTGAGGAGAAGGACATATCAACTTTAAAAAAAATAATACAACTCCTCACATTTAAAATGGAGTGGGAAAAATAAAAACAAAAATTTTAAACGTAATGCACAGTGTTGGTCATTGTTTACCAAATTGCAAGTCAATCGCTCACCACACTTTCATTGATGGCTCTTACATGAGATGAAGATAAGTGTCTATATGTTACAACTTATTCTAACTTGTTGCATGCATTGGGGAGAGCCATTGTTCGTGATCACTACTTCAAATTGTTGAATGATCATCGTTGTGTAAGGATTTACATCGAGACGTAGGTAATGGGATGAATGATCTTTAATCAAACTACAGGCCGAAAAACATGGGTCTATTTTCACCAAAGGTAGGTCCTATTTGCACTTGTGAGAAAGCTGAGTAGAGATTCCCAAAAGTCTCAGTTTGCTTGCGGATATTATACATCCAAAACAAATTTTATACAACCACTCTAATGTATGTCACCGTGGAGAAAGGTGCTACTGCCCCATTGAATCATAGCCGCAAATTTGCAATGCAGTTTGAACTTTTGAGCATGATAGTGACTTTTACTTGATTGATATTATATTTGTTGTTGTGATGGTGCTCATTTGTGCATGTCAATGCATAAATATGTAGTAGGTTTAAATGTTCATAGTCTGAGTTTGGAAAATAAAGGGAGTTAATGATCACAGGGTGGTGTGGAAGAAAAGAGAAAAAGAGAGCTTAAATGACCCTAAGTTGTTTTTATAAAATTAGGTGTTTAGATTACCAAGAGATAGAGGTGCCCCAATGTCCATTTGAATGAGATTGGTGACCAGTGGTATTACAAATCTTACAAAAGTGTTGAAAACAAACAAAATGGTCCATGCAAGATGAAATCATATATTACAAAGGCAACGATACGTTTTGGATGGGATAAAACATATCTTGGAATGAAATAGTGCCTTTTATCTAGCTGGTAAATGCCTCAAGGATCGTCTATAGATTACACAAAAGGATTAATAGAACACAAAGAAACCAAGGAATTTTGGGTTTCAAAACATAGGTTAAAACAATTGGAAAAATATGTGCAAAAAATCAAAATCATTTCTTTAAAAAAAACAAATAAAACAAATATTTTCTTTAAGAATCAATTTCTTTGAATTGCTCCAAATAATATTCAAGAGATGCAATAAAAATTCATGGTAGAAATAATTTATTTCCACACACAATCTTGATTTAGCCCGAGCTTTGATACCACTTTGACAAAGTGTCCTCAGATGAAAATTTTTTATTAATAAAGGAGGAAAAAATGACAACACACAGATGTGAGGGATAAGAGCCAAAATCCACCTCACGTGAAATACAAGATGGGTTTAAATAACCCAGAAACTAATAACTAAAAATATGGTTACTAAAACTGACTTGGACACCTCACATAATCATGTGAGTGTGTAGGTGTCCTTTAATGTTTCCTAACACATTTATTTGCTAAAATTATAACTAAACATTTTGGATCATAAATTATAACTATAACCCCTTTGATCCAAAATTTCTTTAGAGCAGATACCAAGTTCATTTATGAACTTAGTGAATTTAATCCTTCCAAGGGATCTGGTGAAGACATCTAAAATTTGATCTTACGATGGACAATACTTTGGCTTGATGATTTCCTTGATGACAAGAGCTCGAATATAATGATACTTAGTATCAACATGTTTTGTCTTCGAATTAAAAACTGGATTTTTGGCTAACTTGATAGTTGATTGACTATCAATTAATAATGGAGTAGATTCCTTTTGAACAACTTTAAGATCATGTAAAATCCTTTATAGGAACACTATTTCACAAGATGCTTCCCAAGATGAGATACAATCTCCTTCTATTGTAGAATTTGCAATAAACTGAAGTAGATTCCCTATCATCAACATCTCTAGCAAAATTTGCATTTGAGTAGCCAACAAGCTTAAAAATTTTGTTCCTTTAAAACTCAGCTCCAAAATATTTTGTACCTTGAAGATATCGAAGTACCTTTTTTGTTGCATTCAAATGAATTTATTTGGGTTGTTGTATGTACTTGAAAAGGATGCTACCTGAAAAAGATAAATATGGCCATGTATTAGGAAGGTAGATTAAAATTCTGATTAGCTGTTGATACCTAGTACTATTGACTAGCTACCCCCCTTCAATCTTACAAAATTATTAGTTTTTCTCCATGGGGGTGATGGCTAGCTTGCATTTCTCCATTCCAAACTTCTTCAATAATTAAGAAACATACTTAGTTTGAGAAATAAATATGCTTCTTTCTCCTTGAATAACTTCAATTCCAAGATACTAATGAAGTAAACCTAAGTCTGTCATTTCAAAACCCGTTTGAAGTTCTTGCTTCACTTGAGAAATATGATCATCATTATTACATGTTATCAACAAATCATCAACACACACAACCAAAATGATTAAGTTAATTTTCTCGATTCGAACATACACAGTGTCATCTGACTCATTGCGGAGAAAACCAACTTTCTATAAATAAGCATCCATTTTAGCATACCAAGCTCTTGGATCTTGTTTTAATCCAGACAATGCCTTAACCAATTTACATACCTTCCCTTATTTTCCTAGAATCTCAAAACCAGTAGATTGAGTCATATATACATCAAATAAGCATCCATTTTAGCATACCAAGCTCTTGGATCTTGTTTTAATCCAGACAATGCCTTAACCAATTTACATACCTTCCCTTATTTTCCTAGAATCTCAAAACTAGTAGATTGAGTCATATATACATCCTCCTGTAAATCACCATTTATAAGTGCACTCTTCATATCCATTTGGTGCACTTTCCAAGTTTCCATCCATTTTGTGTAGCCAAAGCTAGCGCAACCCTGATAGTATTCCACTTAGTTGTTGGAGCGAAGGTTTCTTCATAATTGTTCCATTATTTCAAAGAAAACCCCTTTGCGACCAATCTAGCCTTGTACTTATCAACTTCACCATTTTCCTTTTTTTTTTTTTTTTTTTTTTAATTCTGTAAACCCACTTACAACCAATGGGTTTTACATCCTTTGGACACTCAACAATATTCCAAGTCTGATTTTTAATTATTGCATCATTGTCCTCCATTCATCATGTTTAATTACCTCTGCAAAAGTGGATGGTTGAATAATGTAAAGAGCAAAATTCTGTGAACCCAAATTCCATTTATTCATTTCAAAACTACTTGTACCTATTTTATGTTTCTCGTCAGACTTAACTTCCTAAAGTAACTTAGTTTCCCACTTTGGTGTCTTGTGTGCAACTTGAGGTAGTGATGAAGTACCTTCCATAGAACTATTATCAATGTTAACATGAGTTGAATCTTCTAAGTTAACCTCCGAAGAATTTGTTGAATCTCCGTCTTCAACTTGTTTGTTTGAAGTCCAAGTCATGTAAAACCATTGATCACTCCTTGATGTTTTTAAGTGTTTCATTCATTATTGTCCTTAGTTACTTTTTTCTCAAAGTGATTAAGTTGTTTCTCAATTTCTTCTACACTTAGAATTGTTTTTTAAAAACAAAATCTCCGTTGACAATAAATTTTCCACCTAATAAAAGTCTATACCCCTTTTTATGTTCATAATACCCAATTATAATGCATTTCATACTTCTAGAATCTAACTTTGTTTGCTTTTATTTTTGAACAAGGGCACACGAAACTAAACTGAAAAGTCTAAGATGTTTAATCATAGGTTTGAATCTATACCATGCCTCATAAGGAGTAATTCCATCAAACTTTATGAAGAGGGAGATCAATTTCTCAAATAAACTGCTGTATGTACTACCTTAGCCCAATATCTTGAATTTAATCCTTTGAAGAACAACATTGCTCTTTCCATACCCAATAATGTTTGATTCATTCTTTCTGTTACTCCATTTTGTTGTAGAGTATAGAATTTAGTCAATTTCATCCTAATTCCTTTTTCTTGGCAATATGTAAGAATTCATTTGATGTAAATTCACCACCATTATCAGTTCACAAAGTGGCAATTTTCTCCTTAGCTACAATTTCAACCAAATTCTAAAAAGACTAAAACTTTGCAAATGCTTCTAATTTCTCCTTCAAAAAGTACACCCAAATGATCCTACTAAAGTCAACAATGAACAATAAAAAATACTTGCATCTGCCAAATGAAGTATCCAAAGGTCCACAAATATCATCGTGAACAAGTTGTAATTTCCTAGTTGCCCTCCAAGTACTTTTGGGACATGTTTATCTTATTTGTTTTCCATAAATGCAAACTTGACATCTTGCATTTTTTTGCCGAAACGAGAGCAACCCCTTTACCATTCCTTGTTGTTGAATTTGAAGAAGACTATCAACATTCATGTGGCTAAAATGGATGTGCCACAATCTTATGGGTGTAATATTGGTTTCAATTGAACTATAAATTCCTTCATTCTTGGAATGATTGTGCCTTTCATTCTAAGAATATGTCCATCCTCATAACCCGTCATCACAGTTTTGTATGCATATTTAATTGTGTTTATTTTAAGTATCCCATCTTCCTTTATAATTTAATGTCTTGACTAACAAATCAAAACCAAAGAAAACATTTTTTTCTTAAATGAGGGAACATACCAAACATCAGTGATCATTATTTTCCCAAATCTTGGTAAAAGCACCTTTACTGATCCTTTTCCCTATGGTATGTGAGTGGTGTTATCTGCTAAAAAGATTGAATTCAAACGAAAATCCTAATAATTCCAAAAGAAATATTTCTTGTATGTCATATGTTGAGTGGCACCTATATCCATGATCCATGCACCCTCAAAATCACTTATGAAAGAGTAAGTTGTTTGAACTAAGTTTGTTGCTTTTGATCGTTAGAGTGCTATAAAAACATATTCACAATTCTCAGTATCTTATGTATTCACATATTGTGCCAATGAAGAATCTTTCTTCCTTACAATCTTGTTATAAGAAACTCTGCAATTGAAGGCATATTGTCCAATCTTATTACATAAAAAACAAGTTACATGTTTCTTTTCTCTTCCTCTTCCACTCTATTGTGAATGTTGATTTTATTCTTTTGAACTATTCTTATTCCAAGTCATATCATGTCTACCTCTTCCTTGGCCTCTTCCTCTACCACGTTCTTGACCACAACCCTAATTTGAATACTAAAATGAATTGCATTTATTTTCGTTCCCTTTCTGATAATTTGCTCTGGTAAGACAAACACTATTTTTGTGGATTGTTTGCTTGTGCTCATAACCAATACATCTTCTCTAGATTGCTTCGACTTACCAAAAGTTTTATCTTGATTAACTAGTAGCTCACTGAGTATGTCAAAATCTATGTTGTCCATCTTATCGATAAGTTGTAACATTTCCAAAAAATGATTGTATGATAATGGAAAACCTATTATCAAATATGTAACCATCAAATTGTCTTCAATTTTACGAAAACCCGACTTAATAATCTCTTGTATGATATTTTTAAGCCTTGAAATGTCTTTGATGACATCACCTCCCTCAGTCAATTGTTGTTGAAATAACTTTAATTAAAGATAAATTTTCCTAGCCTTAGGTTGCAAATCAAACAAATTTTTCAGTGTTTTCCAGGCTTTCCAAGCACCACCAGAATTTTCATTGTGCATACAAACATCATCCGAAACAATGTTTTGGATGAGTGCTAATGCCTTCTCACCTTTCAACGTCCATTTTGCTAATTGATCAGCACCAATGTTTGGTAGGTTGTGAATTACAAATGCCCTTCCACAACTATTTATAAATAAGTGTGATTTGGATATGCATATGTGTAATTCTTTGATCCCTCTAACTTGTCACCGTCGTTAAAAAGACTTGTGACTAGAAAACCACCATGAAAACTAATTGATTGAGCTTTTACTATGGTCTAATCCATTGTTGTAAAGATGTTAATTTTACAATGTGAAAGAATGGAAAACATAGACCAACTTCCTTTTTTGGCAAACCAGCTTTTGGCTTAATTACAAAAAAAATCAAAAAATGGTTATTAAACTCATTACTCCAAGCCAAAAAAAAGCCAAGAAATTCCCTTCAATATATTTAAGATTGATCATTATTTCGAACTGTTGAATGAGGTCACAAGATGACTGATCTCTAGTCAAACCGCAGGTCGTAAAACATATAGGGTCGATTTTCACTTCAGGTAGTTCCACTTCAGACCTATGAGAAACTGCGGATTGGAGATTCCTGTAAGTCTCGGTTTGCTTGCGTATATTATACAGCTAAAACAAAGTTTATACAGCCACTCTGATGTATCAAATAAGAGGTAAGTGAGGTGGAGCACGGGCCCACCACATATTGGCAACTTTAATCATGAGGTGGAGCATGGGCCCACCACATATTCGCAATTCGATAGGTGGGATGAATAATACCAAATGATTAATGCCATCACCGTGAACTAAGTTTGACCTCAAAAGTAGGGCAATGTTATTGACACATGACTTAACCTTGCCAATAATCATCTGCACTATCACTATTCTATGGTGGCCAATGGAAAGGTGTTAACATAAAAGCTAGCTATGCAATGACCACCCAACAAAGCCAATGTTGTATATGGTGGGCCCCTTTTTGGGTGATAGTAAAATAGTCACCATGCAAAACACTCAAACCTATCACTAATTTGCTACTTCAAATGTTATTATTTAAAAAGGGTTTTGAGCTATGTTTAAGTGGGTTATTAGCTACTATTGAAGTGTAAATGAATGTTGAAAAAGGAGATTTATCACTTATGAGTGAGTTTTAATGTTAAGTTTAAAGTAGATTTATATTAAAAAAATGCAATTGAGTTTTAAAAGGAAAAGGGAGGCTTTGAGTTTTAATCCTGCCCACTATAAAGGTGTTACTACAACCATGCTTTGAAGGTAAAACAAGACTAAATAAGCACCACATCATATCATCCTTTCATCATTATGATTCTTTTCATTTGGGGATAGTATATTATGCATATGAGTCAAATTTGTAACTGATTTGGGTAGCCAATGAATCAAAGCTTGTGAGACTCATTGCCAAGAAAGCTATTACAATTAAAAGGGAGAAAAACACAACAATGCCAAATCAGCCTCAAAGTTCCCCAATTTGGCAAATGGCTAAGAATCTTCTATACTAACTGAATCGAACTAAAGTAGGAGGCAAGCATCCTCATTAATGGAGGAGAAAAGTATTCTAACTTAATTTGTTGGGGCTCGTGTTGCTCTCCTGACACTCGTAAGCTCACTTTTGTTTCTTTCCCTAAGTTATTTATCATGCAAAATTAGATCATGGTGCATGTGGTTCAAAATATCATTCTTATGGTTGAAACCCATTGAATCCCCTTGTTGCTTGGCTTCCCGGTCACCCCCAAACTATAACCCAAAATATTTGTATCTTGTTTAATACATTGTAGAGACAACACCATACACCTTCCTGCCCTTGTAGTTAAAGTAATACAAGCTTCATGGATATAAAGATGTCCTTGTGTTGCAAGAGAGAGTAATACGTTTAGGACATTCAAGAGTACCCCTCGCCTAACTCAAGGACTAGTTGAAAGGCCTAGAGTGGCATGGGAAGGTTCTCCTGCACATTATGCCTCAACATTTGGTCCCTATGTGAGAATGCATAAAACATAAAACATGAGATACTCATCATAAAAATTTGAAATGAACCAATGCCATTTATAACTAAAAGGAAGTAACCCAAAGGAAATCAATGATTCAAAATCAAGTACAAGAGATAAAAGGATGGAAAAAGCAAAAAATCAAATTAATAACTAAAGGTAGAATTGAAAAAAAAAAGTGAGAATAAAAATAATAGACAAAAGAAACCTTTAAAAAATATGATATGATTTTTCTTTTAAATTTATGTATACTGGGGGAGGGAAAACAATAGGCCTTAAGGAAGATGGAACTTAGTATAAAGGAATTCATCCTTGGTCCTATATGCTAGATTCATGATGTGGAAAATGACACAACTATGGAGGGAATGTCAACCAACAAAACAATGCAATGAAAGAGGAAGTCCTACCAAGATCTAGAATAATCATTCATGCACCTATAAAAGCCATAATGCTTCTAGGTCATTATATTTCTCACAATGCCAACATTGCATTAACAAAAAAAATAACAAACTGCAATAAGGAAGCTTCCACAATTACTGGAAGCATTCCACAACACTAAATCAACACGCCTCTGTATATTATCTACAACTAAATAATAACAAGGAACAACAAATAACACACACAACAAACTTAGATCTTCTTTATTAACATTGAAAACAACTGATTACATAAGCCTCCCTTAACCATGGAGGGAAAGGGAGATGAGCACTTCAGTCCCTTGTTCTTTCTTATGCACCTGCAACAAAGAAATCAGAGAGATTTACACAATAAACTAACTAGATATGACAATACATGATATGATGTCCTCAACAACCTCCAAAACTCTCTATTTAACCCAAGATCGATGATGGAGGTGGGAAATAAATGATCCACTAACTCCACTTACTTTCAAAAAAACCCTCTTAAATTTTAACCCAACATTTTTCCATTCAACCCTAACTATTTCATTAATGACCACAATTTATGAGCATAATGACCATGTCACGTTCTTACATATTCGAGACCCAACATGTCCGCACCACTATTCATTACTTTTCCTCGAGTCAAATCATGGTGTCTAAGAACATCTGAATTCACATCCACATGCAACTATCCAACAAATCATATTTATTCTACCTCACCACTTTGGCACAACTTCCTCACTCAGTTATAGTCTCTTGAAAAAATTTCGCAACCTCTTCACTCTGGCGCAGCCTCCTTGTTCAGACGCAACCTCATCAAACATGTCACAAACGCATCTCAAAACATGTTGCGACATGATCATGTTGGTAAGTTGTACCATCAATGTACCTATGGTCATCAACCCATCTTACTAGAATGCCTCAAATACTATCTTGGGAAATTGCCAAGTCTAGTAGGAATTGAGGATATATATGGCGTTGAACATAACCAACTGCCTGCCAAAAAATGACCACCACATATTCTCTAAACCACAACTCATCATCATCTTATAACTCATGAATGTTTTCCTGTAGTAGTGAGTTCTCATGCTCCGGCTCCCCACCCACAACATTCGTTAATCCCTACACTATCTCATCCTCATAATTCCTCGGATGCCCTCATATCGTACACTACAACAAATCCCCCTTTTAGTGATGGTTTTGGCTTGTAGACGTCTTGCTAAAACTGCCTCCAAAAGTTTTTTAGGCCTTTGGGCGTGGTTTTTAAACCCCCCCCCCCCCCACCCAAAAAAAGAAACTTGTGAGAATTGGACTTTTGGGGGTGGATTTTTAAAAACAAACCCTAAAAGTCCAATTCTCAGGATTTTGGGGGTGGGGTTTTAGAAGGTTGTTTAAGGCAAATGTTGTTTATAAAAAAAAAGTCATGAGAATTAGGCTTTTAAGTTTTGGGAGTGGTTTTTTAAAAACCTCACGCAAAAATTCAATTCTCATGATTGTTTTAGGTGGGTGGGGGGGGTTAAATCCTCCCCCTAAATGTCTTTTTCAAGGTAGTTTTTAACTCCCCCCCCCCCCCCACCCAAAAAAAAAAGTCTTGAGAATTGAACTTTTGGCGACAGTTTGTAAAAATCAATCTCCAATTGTTAAATTCTCATGAATTTTAGGGGAGGGGTTTTAGAAATACCTCCCCTAAATATATGTTTCAAGGCAACTTTTTAAACTCCCCCTAAAAGTCAAGAGAATTTTACTTTTGGAGGCATATTTTTAAATACCACCACCAAAAGTTCAATTTTCATGACTTTTGGAGGGGTTTTAGAAGGACCACCACAAAATATATTTTTAGGTATGTTCTCAAGATCCATCCTCTCAAATAATACTAAAATTTACCACTAATTACCCTAGAATTGACCCCTAATTAACCTCATAATTGACCCCTAATTCCCCCCAATTAACCACTAATTTCCCCTGAATGACCCCCACTTGTAATTACCCCTAAATAATCCATTCATACCACTAATTAACCTTTGATAACCTCTAAATGAACCCTACTTCTTTCCAAGGAAAAACCCGTGGAGAAACCCAAGGGATGCTTCCAAACATTCATAGATGGCATATTCCCTAGTAAACCCATCAATGTAGACTAGTGTGCCTGACACATGAGGATTCAGAATGAGAACATGCCGCTATGAACCTAACTAAATGCCCAACATCCTTGGAAACCACTGGTTTAGCTAAGCCCTTGGGCTTAAGTGGCCCCTACATACCCATAATTAACCCATAATTACCCATAGTTAACCCATAATTGACCCCTAATCACCACTAATTAACCCCTAAGTATCCCATAATTGACCTCCTATTAACCCCTAATTACCACTATTACCCAATAATTACCCATAAGTGACCCTTAATTACCTATAAGTGACCACAAATTACCCCTAAATGATCACTAATTAACCTCTAATTACCCATAAATGACCCCTAACTATGTGCGGAGCCTGAGTCCATCACATATGCCTTAGAGAGGGAACTTTTGGCTTGTGAGTGGAATATGGTGGCCATTTTGGGATCTCTAACACTATCAATAGTTTTGTACAACTAGGCAATGGTTTGGGATTAACTTCTAGGGCCTAAGTTCATATAGCAACCCAAACATTAACCATACATTCCCTACATAGGAAATATTTAGCATATGAGTGAGATATGTCCATCATTTTGAGAATTAACATACCAAGGATAGATCTTGATTCTCATGCCATGTCAGGAGATAAAAGGTGAGGCACTAGTCCATTACATATATTTATATGAGGCTCACATGCCATGTTTCATTACTTAGGGAATCACACATGCCCATAATACATCATATTTCTCCTACATGTATGATATGGTGGTGATTTCAAGTTTTGAAAGACTTGATATATTTCTTGGAGATAAGGACATAGTTTGGTGCAAAAACCTAGGTTCTAAGTCCATGGAATCTATCTTCAAGCCTTACATGCCATTTGTGGGGCCTTCAGACACAACATAGGCTATGTATAGGAAATATTTGGCATGTGAGCAAGATGTGGTGTCACATTTGAAGGTTTAGTACACCAAGGATGGTTCTCACGACCCAAGTCGTGGTCCAGGGTGAAGATCTAGAGTTTTAGTTCATAACATGTGGCTTTTGAACTCTACATTGGCCATCCATGAGGCCCTAATCCATGGTTTGATACCAAAACCCATGTTGTTGGGATAGAACATTTGTCTATGGGGCTCATGGTCTTTACATAATAACCCACATCATTGCATAGGTCCTATGTAGGTAATTCTTAGCCAACATGTGAGATATGGCCACAACGTTGAGGACGGGCACACTAGGGATGGATCTTGAGGACCATTCCATGGTATAAGGAAAAATATAGGACCTTATGCTGTAGCATTTTACTATGGAGTTCATGGTCCATGTGTGGGGTCCCAAACTACCACATTGGCCCTCCATAGGGAATATTTGGTCTGCAAGTGGGATATATGGGGTTCATATTGAATTTTAGAACACTAGATATGGTTCTTGGTACCCTTGATGTGATTCAATGCCAAATTATAGGGTATTATACCATAATATGTGTCTATGGGGATCGTGAGACATCCTAGTCTCTCTTGGACACCACAGATATCCCTGAAAGGGAATCTTTGTCATGTGATTAGGATATGATGGACATTTTGAGTTTTGCACATCGAGGATGGTTATCATGACTTTAGACATAGTCCATGGTCAAAATATAGAGTTTGAAGCCATTAAATTTTCCTCTAGGACTCATGGGCTATGTGTGGGCCCCAAGCCATCATATAAGCCTTTGCATATGGAATTGTTGGCTTGCACGAAGGATATGGTGTCCATTTCAATATTTGTGATACTTCTTCCTTCTAAGTTAGGTTCAACAATTCCTTCCTCATGTGACCCTTTAAGCATACCTATAGCAAGGTAGAGACCAAGCACATTGGTAATGTGGAGACCAAAGTGACCAATGGGACGGAGGCAACAAATCCACAAGGTATAAGCACATGGTAAAAAGACAAAACACTGCAACTAGTTGGACTAACATAAGATTGCAAATAGTTGGACTAATCACATGAAAGCCAAAAAACTATATCCTTAACAAAATCATATAATTAGCAAGCCACCCATTGTGAATTCACCTACTAAGTTGTTTTCATAGAAACCATAGACAAAATTATTTAGAAACTACTTTACTTTCATATCATGCCCTTCTTATATCAATATCTGGAAGTAGAAGTGTAAGAGGTGAAGATCGATTTTTCCATTATTCATCCAAGAACATGTAGGGTTTTCTGAAAGATCTTACTATTATGAATTGCATTAGGGCCTAATCCATAGTGTTTCACCCCAAACCATGATTTAGGTCTTGATAACAATCCCTCATACATTAATCCTTAAACTTATGCACATATCTCTTTCTTAGGTAAAAATATTGTAGGGCGCATGTGGTGGTCAAATGATCTATCCATGAACCATGGGTCATATAATTAATAGTTATCTACTTGTTGAGGCCTCGGGGGTGCAAGGTAAATGCAATGTGTTGGAATGGGTCCAAGGCTCCCAACAGAGGGGGAAAACCTAGACTTAAAGGCTTTGAAAGACCCTACGCAAGGGCAGTTCTATCCCCAGCCTGTTTGGTATGGAAATCGCCCACGGATATTCGACCTCCATTGGCAGTCTATGAGTTGGTGTTTCGATCAAAGGATCGGTTCTCCAGTTAAGGAAAACAAAGTGTGAAAACTTAGAAGAGTCCTAACTTAACCTATTTAAAACAAAAGGATCTACTCTAGGTTGGACCTATTCTAAGGAAAAGCTTGTTGTTGCGCAGATCAATCTTGACGTAAGGGGAACAAGTATGTTAGCCAACTTCAACAGAAATGTAAAAGATGCATGTACTTGTTTACTTAGATCATAATCAATTAATGAAAATTAAATGAGAACAATTTAGGCATGTAAACCATTCAAGATAAATCTGTAATCACCTTGTCAATTGAAAAATTAATAATGATTAAATTGAAAGTTAATCATTTGCAGAAATCGATGAAGAAAACAACTTAATTGACATAAATTCAATTAATAATTTTCACACATAGATCAGCCATAAAGAGAAATCAGTATAACAGATCCCTATGTAAATTAGTGCCTGCAAAAGATCACACATTGTATATGACAATTTGAAGTAAGAAGTCAGGCATTGTAAAAGAAACTTGAACAATAAACAAGAGATGATTCAAAAGATTACTTTACTGTATAAACGAGGTTTGTAAACAAAATTACAAAGCTCTGTTGAGACAGAGTATCTCCAGTTCGTCTCCTGTTGACTTCTAAACCCAAAAATTATCAACCCCTAACTAAGAGAGGCATTCCTCTTTAAATAAGAATTACATCAGAGTACAAAAATGGAGTTTCCCAAAAATAGGGATTACAAAGTTCAAATCAGGATATCGATCCAGAAAATCTTGCCACTTATCCCATATTTCCAACAACTCATCTATGTTTGGATAATTGACAGATTCTAAGCCCAACTGAGCGTTACATGTGTTGTTTTCCATATCATGCTTTTCTAACTTATGCCAAGTACGAAGGTAAGTATGGATCTTTCCCTCCATAACGATTTGTTTCCTAATCAGCATGTCCAAATCATCAATGCTGACTTCATCAAGAGCTCGGATCTTCTATTTAGCTTCTTCACACCTACATTCAATCTCTTCAAGTCGGTATTTAGGCCTCCAAAATAGGCTCCATAAGTGGAAGGAGCAAAACATCCATGATGTTATCCAGTGCATACCAATGCCTGGTGCAAATATCCTTTGATTTTCTAATGATTTCCTCAGTTGTCTCATGTAAATCGAGCCAAGTGTTTAGTGAGGCTTTAATTTTATTAATCTGGAAGCTACTAAGAATTGGTATATCCTCTGGCTTGTCCTTTATATATCCCTGCCATTCAGAAACATTCTCTTGTGCCTGGGATGCCTGGAGTCGTTTGGCTTCTTTTTCTTCAAGGGTAGAAGACATCTTAGAGAAACTGATAAAGGTTTCTCTGATTTCATATAGGGCAATGTATACCTTTTCAAGCAACTTGTGATGTTCTTGATTAACTTGAAGAGCCAAATTCTTGAAATCAAGAGGTGTGAACCTAGAAAAATTGGAGGAGGTCGCACTTGCAGTTGCATCCTCAACTTGTTTTTCAAGAATCACTATTCTTTCAGCATTGGAATCATTTTGAGTTTGTGCTATGCAAAGCTCATTTTGGAGAATATAATTATTCTCCTCCAAATCCTGTAACCTATCTGCCCGTGTCTTCCCAAGGTCAGCAATTTCAATTGCATGTTGTCCCTTGGTCTGAGCCAGTTCCTCTTTAAGTCTCTTGATATCTTCCTCCCTTAGATCAACTTCCCTATCCAGAACATGGACTGAATCTAAATTTGCACTGGCAAAGGCCCCTAAAGCTGCAACTATTTCAACTGCTTCAATCCAAGGGTTATTTGTTCTGGGAGCCCATATTACCTGGTCTAGAACAAGTGTCTCTAATCCAGCTTGATCTTTACCTCTCTTTCTGGTTCTCTTGATTACTACTTTGTCATCTTTTCTGTAGAGGTAGTTTCCAAGAGGGACTATATCATCGTCTGCATACTCAGTCACCAACCCCGTGGAGGTATAAGTAACACTTACTGTTGAGATCAGTGAGGGTGTTTGAATGGCAGCAGAATTGGGTATAGGCACAGTGACTTGAGGGGTGGCCAAAGGTGTAGATATAGCTTGGGTAATTGATAGAACTTGAGTTAGAGCAGGAACTGAGACAAAGGCTTGAGAAAGAGAAACTTGGTTATCAACATTGGAAGATGATGATGAAATGGGAAGTAGGGATGACTCATCAGTGGTGAGGGACAATGAAATGGGTATAGGTAATTGTAGAGGAGTAGTGGAAGATTGAACCTCTATTCCTATGGATAATGGGACAATAAAAGAGAGCTGATTATCTGGGCATGGAATAGTAGTAGTAGTGAGAGTATGGTAAAGTTGTGATAGAGAGAGTGGGATTTCCACCCCCGAATTCAAGGAAGAAAGTTCTTGGATAGGTGGCAACAAAATTGTTTTGGTTGTGATGTCAAGAGCTGTTGTAACCTATGACTTTTGCTGATCCATAAAAGAATGATCCATTTCAATGGTGTTCAACAAATCAACAACTGCCTATGATTCTTTAGTCACCTCTTCTATCACTAATACTGGAGGATGAGGCTTCTCCTCAATGTCACAATCAATGACATCCTCAGGGGGAATTTGTGCTTCAAGGGAAATGATCTTATGTCTCGTGGTTGGACTAGCCTTGATAATCATTAGATCATCTTCTTCTTGTGTAGATGAAGTAGATCCTTGGATATTGACAGTGAGCTTAGGAGGTTCAACTGCTTGAGTATCAATTATTGAGGTGATTTGTGTTAACCCCTGCTTGAACTGATGAACTGTCTGCAGTAAAAACTTGACCTGTTCAGCGGTCTTTATCTGAGGAGGAGGATCCATTGGAGCTTTACCCTTTTCTCCATCTGAACAAGCAAGCATTAGAGGAGTTTTATCTTTCTGAGCCTCCCTCTCTTCCTTTTCTCTTCTTACCTGCTCTATTAAATTTAACTGCATAGTTTTGTAGCTTAGGGTGCTTGCTTTAAGGCCTTTCTGATAATGCATAATGTTATGTTGTTCTTCCAAATTTTGGGCCCTGGAAAGTACTTCAGAGAAGGTGTTGACTCCTTGGTAGATAAAGTCATATGGAATTACCTCATGGACATAGTTTATTTTAACATGGATCTACTTAAGGTGTGCATCAAGAAGTTTCTTGGGATCATGCTTTCTTTTGGGAGCAAGACCCAACTTTAGAGCATCCAACTGATCACCGAGCACCGTAGCCCAATTTGAGGTTGGGATAAGCAGTGGCCCAAGGTTCAAACCAATCTTAGGCCATCCTTTCTTTCTAGGAACTATAAGATTATTTTACATACCATCTATTACAGTCTGAAAGGAGACCTCTTGTATAACCAGCCTGTTAGGAACTATCCTAGGTAGAAGGTGTACTGTGTCACTTCCATAAACTCGGATGTATGAGAAATAATCACCAACATACCAATCACCAATGGTATTGATGAAATCCTTGGCATCAACTGAAAATGCAGGTGCTTCTTGCCTGAAAATCTTGAAATAAAAAGTGCCCAAAAAATGATCACAGATGTCATAGAGTAAAGGGATAAAGTTCCCATCCCATAATGACAAGTGATAAATGTGAACAGGTGGGTCTGAAGTGGTCCAATTCCAACCTTGGTTTGGGTACTGGAACTCTGAACAGAAAACATCAATTACATATGCCGAGAGGTAAAAATGTGGTTTCTTAAGGGCAAGTTCCTTCTGATATTCTTCAATGGCGTTCTTCAATTCAGATGACAGGATAGAAGCCCATGGGAAAGACTCGCCAGTAGTTAACATATGATGTGCTATAGGTGCCCATTCAGCTTTGAAGACAAAACAGTTAGGAAGGCCGAAAAGCCTACAAGGCATAGCTGCTAACAAAGAATAGGGTTCTATGAACCAGACGATAGAGTACAGGTTGTCGGCTTTAGGAACAAAGGAATTAGGCTTGACCATCCATGATTTTAACATCTTTTTGAAGTTATACCGAGTTTTTGAGGACTGTATGAACTCAGGACTAAGGTTCTGCGCATATTGTTTAAGAGTGAAGGTTCGAATGAAGACCTCAGGACGGAAATGGGTCAATTGAGCCCCTGTGCTATCGTTGAACAACCGGTCTTTGGGGTTTTCATTCTCAATTACCCACTTGACAGCTTCAGTGTAAGGTAAAATGGCGGGATGAGTAGCAATTGCGTGTTTCTGAGAAGCCCTAATCTTTTCATACACAGGTCGGTCATTTTCAAAGTGGGAAAGGTCGTCATTGTCAAATATGGCATATATGTTTGACCAATCCATCTGATAGGTCTCTGTAACCCTTTCACTCATATCAAAGAAAATACCAAAATTGGGGTCTTTGGTCAGGGAATCTTTGTTAGCTATCTCGACCGGGTGTTTTTTGACATGGTGGCAGAGCTTTGAAAAATCTAATAAATAAAAGAAAGAAAAATCAAAACTAAAACCAAATAATGAAAATATCAATTGCAAATGTAACAGTGACAGCAAGCCAACCTGGAATAACTGAAAACTTAGTAAAAACAGTCACCCGGTATGAAATTCGCTGTAAAATCAACGCAACAGGGTAATTTCCAGCAATGAAAATGATAAAAGAAAATAAAGAAAAACCCTTATTTACCGGTTTGCTAAATTAAGTCGTGACCATGCAATCGAGAGGAATGGATGGCTAAGATCAGCCTGGTAGAATGCAGGTTCAGGTCGTAGGTGGCTATTCATGAGCTTATTCATGGTTCCCAGAAACTGCAATCCAAAACTTGCGGGTTGCGAGTTCAGGATTGCAAACTGGCCTCAAACGTGCAAACAAATTTTCGAAAGCCGCAACCCAAAATTTGCGGGTTGCGGGTTCAGGACCGGAAACAATTGTTGAAAACGCAAAATATTTCCCCACATCTTGCAACCCGCATTTGCGGGTTTTGGGAACACACAACATGGCTAAACGGTAAACACATTTCCGAAAACCCGAAAGTCGCACTTGCGGGTTTCGGGTTTTTTGGGAAGACAAATCTCCCAAAATTATTAACAACGGATTCCCGCAACTTGCATCTTTCGGGTTGCAGGTTGGGTGGACACCAAAATCAAAAAAGATAAAAGCTACACCCCGCAGCCCGCACCTTTTGCGTTCTGGATGTCAGAATGTCAGGTTTCGGGTTGGAAGAACACAGCTGTTAAAACAATTAAAATTTATTAATCTTTATGTGACCAAAACACTCATTCTCTTACGACGAAAAGAATGACAATCAATCAAAACAAAGGTATAGGTACAAGATCAAAAATCAAAAATACTTACCCAGCTACCTTTGTGCTTATTTTTTGAAAAATTGGGGATTCTATGCTTAGTTGAAGCATGGGATTTGTTGTGGCCACAACAAATGGTGACTGGATGGGAAAAACTAGTTATCTCTGCAAACAAACTTTAGTTAAAGAAAGTATATCAGTCAGCTACCTTCCCAACCTGAAATTATTAGAAAATATTTGTAGAGGGGACAACCGATAAGCAGGAGACATAAGATTGATATATTCCCATCAATGATCATGTTAAAAATAATGCAAATCTGATAAGGAGAATTGGGAGACAGAATAGATTCTTTACCATTATGCAATCATTGAACATCAACTTGTGATAAACCTGGGACAAACTTAAAACTGCTCATGGATCTCCAATTTACACATCACTTTGTTAAATCAATTGGTTTTATATACAACAGTTCTTCTCGCTATATAAACATATTTCCCTTTTTTTTATTCTAAAGACAATACATAAGACCTTGTTGATACAAGTCCACCGTCCTAACTTGGTAATCAGATATCAACAGTGCCATTCACAGACCTAATCCAGAAACTGATCAAGCTGGCTTGGTAAAGAGACCCCTTGTCCTTAGGCTGTGACACTAAAGGCAACTATCATGGCTTGATGACCATATGATGATAGTTTCAGTCCAATTTAAACCCATGATCATGGAAGGGATGGTTTGTGATAAGAACCCCTTGTCCTTGTACACTAAAAGCATCTTATAAAGAAAATACCTAGTTATTAACAGGATAAACTGCAAGGTGCTGCCAAGGCTTGGTAACCTCATGATAGCAGCGTTACTCACCAGTGTTTTGCAGATCATGAATGAACCGACCTGTGATAGGATCTTCCACCTCTCAGGACAATTGAGAGTCTCTTCCAAGTGTGGTGGCTTGATGTGAAGATGTCATTCCACTAAACACCTATGAACCTAAAGGGATGGCTTGTGATAAGACCCCCCTCCTTGCAGTCCATAATTATCTAAGGAGATTATCAACATGGTGACTGCAAAAGGATCTAGAGCAGATAAAGCTGACTATATTATTATGATATGCTGTGAGAATGAAACATAAGACAAGAACATTTCGACCATCCCTGCATCCCAATTGAACAGATAAAACATTTAAAAGATAATGACCAAGGTGGAAAGGTATCAATATCAAGGTCCTGGATAATTTGGCTGTGCACTCCTTACAAACACATTCTGATATCAACCGAAAGAAACTAAAACCGACTTACTATTCTACCACTTCAGTTAAACAATTATCTTTGAGTGAAACTGGTTTCCAATCACTGCCTAATGTGTGGAATTTATTACCAGCAAAGGAATGGAAAGAGACCAATCAAAACAAAAGTAGAAAATGCCCAAAAATGAAGATATCCTGATTCTAAGCACTTTATCTCCCATCAAAACATTCTTGTTCTTAAGAAAAATTGATCAATTCAAAACCTTTCATGCGACAGTCATTATAATTTAGAAAGGACAGAATTTCAGATATGAATGCCTTGAACCCAAAATGATAAGCGAGACCATGAGCATAAAGTGGGAAAAGAAAAAGGAAAATACTTCCCTAAATACATCTAAAGAAAGGTTATTTCCAACTTTGACTTTGGCTTACGGTCACGAATGCTTTATTGAAGAAAACCACAACATTAATCTAGTTAATAAAGGAGTTATGAGAGCTAGTCTATTATACACCTACTTCTATACTACTCCAAAAAAGCAAACAAAAACTTAAGTATAATCGAACTTCCAATGGAGCCAAACACGTAAATGTAATCCCGCAAAAGAAAACAAATGATGCATCAACAATAAATATCTTAGAAATGAAGCTACAAAGATTGGAAAAACCAAACTAAGCTTCTTATATACAAAGAAAGGAAAATGAGATGAAAAGTGACTCAAAAATGATTGTTCCAACCATAAATAAATTGGATCATAAAAGGTGGGCTGGAAATCGTTAGGATCATGTTTCAATAGAGCTTTATCAAAATTGAGAGTGAAGAATATATCTTTTGGAAAAGTATCATTGTTATTGCATTGAAAGGAAATGATAGGATTGAAATCTTGTGAGAAATTAACTTTGTCTTGTTTTTTATTTAGACGTTCATTCTTTTCAAGTGCATGGGATTTGTTTAATTTTAAATTATTCGATCGAAATGACTTTTCATTTGAAATTTGATTTATAGAAAAAGTATATTTAGAACAAATATTTTGAAATTCAATCTCAATTTCAACCAGCTCGTCCTCTAAAGACTTATGATTTTCATTTTTTTCATAAGAATCAGAATCAAAAGATGGAGATGAAGGATTTTCAGATTTAGAACAATGGGTAGCATCAACATGTTTTTCAAAATCTGAAATGTAAATAGCATCTTCAAAAATTTCTATTCTAATATCTATCATTTGATAAAAAGAAGAAGGATGAAGATCACTTATAAAAGAAGAACTTATAAAATCTTTAGGGATAATGTTCATTTCAAGCAAAGAAGAGTGACAAGAGGGAAAATATAGATGACAAAGATACAAATCTTCTTGGTTTTCTTCATGCATTTCATGATTAACTTGTACCTCTTTAAGACTTAACAATGGAGAATAAGAATCTAAAGTATATGATTGAATGCCATTGTTATCAAATAGATCAAGATACAAAGACAAATATGAATAGGACATAAGTACATGGAATTCATCTCTTTGTAGAATATTTTTAGACTGAGATCCCTTAAGAGGGTTTTCTTTTTCAAAAGAGGTATGTATGAAAGGTTTCAAATCAGGATCTGCTTCTTCTTCTAATGTAGTATCATCCTCTCGTGAAATATGTTCTCCTATAGGATCACTTAAATCAGAAAAAGGTAATTGGGAGAACATATCACAAGTTTCAGAACAATTAGTTGATTCAATATCTATCAAAGGATTAACAGAATAATGAATATCGGAATCTTGAAATTCTTTAATTATGCTAGAAGAAGATTTTTCAATGTTATGATTAGTACTATTCTCTTGTGTTGCAGAAGAATCCTTAATAAGAAAATGATCCCCTTTATGATTCGGTAAACTTTGGTTTTCACCTTAAACAAACATGGGCATATCAACATTCGAATTGGCCAAATCGTCACGATTATGATTCATTTCTAAGAAAGAGAAGGAGTTCATTTCTATAATTTCTAAATCATTAGATTCTTTATGCAGATCCAAACCAAAATGTGGATGATGATTGATGCATAATTCAAATTTATCACTACTAATTGATCAGATTGACGAAAAGCAGAGCTATTATATTGAAACCAATCAAGTATCATAGGATGGTCTATTAAAGGAAATCTACAATAGAGATTACAATTTTTATCGCAAAATCTTCTAACGATTCATCGTTTTTAAGGGTTAGTCACTTCCATTCATTGCACAATCTAACAAAATCATAATGTCCAAAAGAAAGTATAAACAGATCTACAAACTATTCAAAAGAGTGGATAGAGGCAAACTGTAAGGTTACAAACCATCCCTTGACTCGTCCTTCAAATGTGAAGGCCAACAGTCTGCACAAAACATCTCGATCCAAAATTTTGTTAACAAGACAATTATGAGCGAACTGAAGAACATGTTCTTGTGCTAACATTTCTCCTTCACCATCAAATTTTACTTCTATTAGATACTTCAGCAAATCTATTCGAATATGAAAATTAATCTGTTTAGAAAAACAACTAAATATAGATTCTTGGGCCGGAGCCATTGTAAAATAATCTGATTAAAATAGCTCATATGACCTTATATGTTGGATGGCCCTCTTTCTAGCGCCATTTGTTGAGGCCTCGAGGGTGCAAGGTAAATGCAAGGTGCTGGAATGTGTCCAAGGCTCCCAACAGCGGGGGAAAACCCAGACCGAAAGGCTTCGAAAGACCCTACGCAAGGGAAATTCTATCCCCAGATTGTTTGGTATGGAAATCTCCCACAGATATTTGGCCTCCGCTGGCACTCTATGAGTTAGTGTTTCGATCAAAGGATCGGTTCTCCAGTTAAGGAAAACAAAGTGTGAAAACTTAGAAGAGTCCTAACTTAACCTATTTAAAACAAAAGGATCTACTCTAGGTTGGACCTATTCTAAGGAAAAGCTTGTTGTTGTGCAGATCAATCTTGATGTAAGGGGAACAAGTATGTTAGCCAACTTCAACATAAATGTAAAAGATGCATGTACTTCTTTACTTAGATCATAATCAATTAATGAAAATTAAATGAGAACAATTTAAGCATGTAAACCATTCAAGATAAATCTGTTATCACCTTGTCAGTTGAAAAATTAACGATGATTAAATTGAATGTTAATCATTTGCAGAAATCAATAAAGAAAACAACTTAATTGACAGAAATTCAATTAAACATTTTCACATATAGATCAGCCATAAAGAGAAATCAGTATAACAGATCCCTATGTAAATTAATGCTTGCAAAAGATCACACATTGTAGATGACAATTTGAAGTAAGAAGTCAGGCATTGTCAAAGAAACTTGAACAATAAACAAGAGATGATTCAAAAGATTACTTTACTATATAAACAAGGTTTGTAAACAAAATTACAAAGCTCTGCTGAGACAGAGTATCTCCAGTTCATCTCCTGCTGACTTCTAAACCCAAAAATTATCAACCCCTAACTAAGAGAGGCATTCCTCTTTAAATAAGAATTACAACAGAGTACAAAAATGGAGTTTCCCAAAAATAGGGATTACAAAGTTCAAATCAGGCTATCGATCAAGAAAATCCGGCCACTTATCCTATATTTCTAACAACTCATCTATGTTTGGATAATTGACAGATTCTAAGCCCAACTGATTGTTACATGTGTTTTTTTCCATATCATGCTTTGCTAACTTATGCCAAGTACGAAGGTAAGTATGGATCTTTCCCTCCATAATGATCGGTTTCTTAATCAGCATATCCACATCATCAATGATGACTTCATCAAGAGCTCGGATCTTCTGTTCAGCTTATTCACACCTACGTTCAATCTCTTCAAGTCGGCATTTAGGCGGGAAGGCCTCCAAAATAGGCTCCACAAGTGGAAGGTTCAAAACATGCATGATGTTATCCACTGCATACCAACGCCTGGTGCAAATATCCTTTGATTTTCTAATGATTTCCTCAATTGTCTCATGTAAATCGAGCCAAGTGTTCAGTGAAGATTTAATTTTCTTAATCTGGAAGCTGCTAAGCATTGGTATATCCTCTGGTTTGTCCTTTATATATCCCTGCCATTCAGAAACATTCTCCTGTGCCTGGGATGCCTGGAGTCATTTGGCTTCTTGTTCTTCAAGGGTAGAAGACATCTTAGAGAAATTGATAAAGGTTTCTCTGATTTCATCTAGGGCAATCTACCTTTTCAAGCAACTTGCGATGTTCTTAATTAACTTGAAGAGCCAAATTCTTGAACTCAAGAGGTGTGAACCTAGAAAAATTGGAGGAGAATGCACTTGCAGTTGCATCCTCAGCTTGTTTTTCAAGAATCACTATTCTTTCAACATTGGAATCATTTTGAGTTTGTGCTATCCAAATCTCATTCTGGAGAATATAGTTCTTCTGCTCCAAATCCTGTAACCTGTCTGCCCATGTCTTCCTAAGGTCAGCAATTTCAACTACATGTTGTCCCTTGGTATGAGCCAGTTCCTCTTTAAGTCTCTTGATATCTTCCTCCATTAGATCAACTTCCCTATCCAGAACATGGACTAAATCTAAATTTGCACAGGCAAGGGCCGCTAAAGTTGCAGCTATTTCAACTGCTTCAATCCGAGGGTTATTTGTTCTGGGAGCCCATATTACTTGGTCTGGAATAGGTGTCTGTAATCCAACTTGATCTTTACCTCTCTTTCTGGTTCTCTTGATTACTACTTTGTCATATTTTCTGTAGAAGTAGTTTCCAAGAGGGACTATGTCATCGTCTGCATACTTAGTCACCAACCCCGTGGAGGTAGAAGAAACACTTACTGTTGAGATCAGTGAGGTTATTTGAGTGGCAGTAGAATTGGGTATAGGCACAGTGACTTGAGGGGTGGCAAAAGGTGTATAGATAGCTTGGGTAACTGATAGAACTTGAGTTGGAGCAGGAACTGAGACAAAGGCTTGAGAAAGCGAAACTTGGTTATCAACATTGGAAGATGATGATGAAATGGGAAATAGGGATGACTCATCAGTGGTGAGGGACAATGAAATGGGTATAGGTAATTGTAGAGGAGCAATGGAATATTGAACCTCTATGCCTATGGATAATGGGACAATAGTAGTAGTAGTAGTAGTAGTAGTAGTAGTAGGGAATAATAGTAGTAGTGAGAGTATGGTAAAGTTGTGATAGAGAGAGTGGGATTTCCACCCTCGAATTCAAGGCAGAAAGTTCTTGGATAGCTGGAAACAAAAGTGCTCTGTTTGTGATGTCAAGAGCTGTTGTAACCTCTGAATTTTTTTGATCAGGAAAAGAATGATCCATTTCAATGGTGTTCAACAAATCAACAACTTCCTGTGATTCTTCAGTCACCTCTTCTGTCACTAATACTGGAGGATGAGGCTTCTCCTCAATGTCACAATCAATGATATCCTCAGGGGGAATTTGTGCTGCAAGGGCAATGATCTTTTGTCTCTTGGATGGCTAGCCTTGATAATCATTAGATCATCTTCTTCCTGTGTAGATGAAGTAGATACTTGGATATCGACAGTGAGCTCAGGAGGTTCAACTGCTTGAGTATCAATTATTGAGGTGATTTGTGCTAACCCCTGCTTGAACTGATGTGCTGTCTGCAGCAAAATATTGACCTGTTCAATGGTCTTTATCTGAGGAGGAGGATCCATTGGAGATTTACCCTTTTCTCCATCTGAACAAGTAAGCATTAGAGGAGTTTTATCTTTCTGAGCCTCCCTCTCTTCCTTTTCTCTTCTTACCTATTCTATCAAATTTAATTGTATAGTTCTGTAGCTTATGGTCCTTGCTTTAAGGTCTTTCTGATAATGCAGAATGTTATGCTATTCTTCCAAATTTTGGGCCCTGGAAAGTACTTCAGAGAAGGTGTTGACTCCCTGGTAGATAAAGTCATCTGGAATTACCTCTTGGACATAGTATATCTTAACATGGATCTTCTTAAGGTGTGCATCAAGAAGTTTCTTGGGATCATGCTTTCTTTTGGGAGCAAGACCCAACTTTAGAACATCCAATTGATCACCGAGCACCGTAGCCCAATTTGAGGTTGGGGTAAGCAGTGGCCCAAGGTTCACACCAAACTTAGGCCATCCTTTCTTTCTAGGAACTGTAAGCTTCTTATACATACCATCTATTACAGTCTGAAAGGAGACCTCTTGTATAACCAGCCTGTCAGGAACTATCCTGGGTAGAAGGTGTATTGTGTCACTTCCATAAAATCTGATGTATGAGAAATATTCACCAACATACCAATCACCAATGGTATTGATGAAAGCCTTGGCATCAACTGAAAATGAAGGTGCTTCTTGCCTGAAAATCTTGAAATAAACAGTGCCCAAAAAATGATCACAAATGTCATAGAGTAAAGGGATAAAGTTCCCATCCCATATTGCCGAGTGATAAATGTGAACAAGTGGGTCTGAAGTGGTCCAATTCCAACCTAGGTTTGGGTACTGGAACTATGAGCAGAAAACATCAATTACATATGCCGAGAGGTAAAAATGTGGTTTCTTCAGGGCAGGTTCCTTCTGATATTCTTCAATGGATTTCTTCAATTCCGATGACAGGATAGAAGCCCATGGGAAAGACTCTCCAGTAGTTAACACATGATGTGATGTAGGTGCCCATTCAGCTTTGAAGACAGAACAGTTAGGAAGGTCAAAAAGCCTACAAAGCATAGTTGCTAACAAAGAATAGGGTTCTCTGAACCAGATGATAGGGTACAGGTTGTTGGCTTTAGGCACAAAGGAATTAGGCTTGACCATCCATGATTTTAACATCTCGTTGAAGTTATACCAAGTTTTTGAGGACTGTATGAACTCGGGACTAAGGGTCTACACATGTGGTTTAAGAGCGAAGGCTCGAATGAAGACCTTGGGGCGGAAATGGGTCAATTGAGCCCCTGTGCTATCGTTGAATAACTGGTCTTTCGAGTTTGCATTCTCAATTATCCACTTGACAGCATCAGTGTAAGGTAAAATGGCGGGACGAGCAATAATGGCGTGTATCTGAGAAGCCCTAATCTTTTCATACACAGGTCAGTCATTTTCAAAGTGGGAAAGGTCGTCATTGTCAAATATGGCATATATGTTTGACCAATCCATCTGATAGGTCTCTATAACCCTTTAACTTGTATCAGAGAAAATACCAAAATTGGGGTCTTTGGTCAAGGAATCTTTGTTAGTCATCTTAGACCGGGTGTTTTTCGACATGGTGGCAGAGCTTTGAAAAATCTAATGAATAAAAGAAAGAAAAAATAAAACTAAAACCAAATAATGAAAATATCAATTGCAAATGTAACAGTGACAACAAGCCAACCTGGAATAACTAAAAACTTAGTAAAAATAGTCTCCCGGTATGAAATTCACAGTAAAATCAACGCAACAGGGTTATTTCCAGCAGTGAAAATGATAAAAGAAATAAAGAAAAACCCTTATTTATCGGTTTGCTAAATTAAGTCATGACCGTGCGATCGAGAGGAATGGACGACTGAGATCAGCCTGGTAGAATGTGGGTTTGGTTCGTAGGTGGCTATTCATGAGATTATTCATGGTTCCCAGAAACCGTAACCTGAAACTTGCGGGTTGCAGGTCCGGGATTGCAAATTGGCCTCAAACGTGCAAACAAATTTTCGAAAGCCGCAACCCAAAACTTACGGGTTGCGGGTTCGGGACCGGAAACAATTGTTAAAAATGCAAAATATTTCCCTACATCCCACAACCTGCATTTGTGGGTTGCGAGTTTCGGGAACACGCAACATGGCTAAACGGTAAACACATTTCCGAAAACCCGAAAGCCGCACTTGCAGGTTTCGGGAAGACAAATCTCCCAAAATTATTAACAACGGATTCCTGCAACTAGAATCTTTCGGGTTGCGGGTTGCGAGGACACCAAAATAAAAAAGGATAAAAGCTACACCCTGCAACCCGCACCTTTCGAGTTCGGGATGTCGGAATGTCGAGTTTCGGGTTGGCAGAACACAGATGATAAAACAATCAAAATTTCTTAATCTTTCTGCGACCAAAACACTCATTCTCTTATGATGGAAATAATGACAATCAAGCAAGACAAAGGAATAGGTACAAGATCACAAAACCAAAAACACTTACCCAGCTACCTTTGTGCTTATTTTTTGAAATATTGGGGCTCCCATGCTTAGTTGAAGCATGGGATCTGTTGTGGCCACAACACTACTACGAGCCTAGTTTTTATGCCATGGTTAGGCCATGATAACCATTCATCATGGAGACAATACTTGAAATTGTGTCCTTATCACACTCATAGGTGAAAAATTCCTTCTATAGGTTTTGTGTGTGATTCACAAGTACTACTACAAAAAAGGCCATTGGTGATGTGGAATCCTGTGATGGTCCTTTAATGTTTGTTTCCCAAGTCACTTATGGTGACACCCAACAAAATATAGTCGAAATAAGTATCTTTGGAAATGGTTATTAAAGGACTATTGCCATAAGTAGTTTTGGTGACTAAAACAATGACGTTCATTTTAAGACCATCACAAATTAGTGTTTCAAAAACTAAATTACCGACTCTCTTTCTAAGCCCATCTTCATTTCTTGTTTTTGTAAATGAATTTGTTGACAGTCCCCCAATTCCCATCGGCAACAAATCCTCAAAATAATGGAAATACTCATTGTCTGCCACCAAATATCTTGACCTAATGATGACAGTCACTGAATATCACTAAATATATTGACCATCACTAAAGATATTGAACATCACTAAAGATCTTGAACATCACCCCTAAATGAAATGACTATCCCCAAATGAAGTAACATATACTACCTTGATTGATGGACATTGCAAAGGAGGCAAAGTTGTTATTGATGCACTAGTGGACCAGATGAAGGACAATGGTTGTGAACCAAATATTCATACTTACATTGCTTTTATGAATGGATTTTGCAAAGAAAATCGAGTATTAGAGGAAGACAAACTTTTTGAAAACATGGTAGAGGGGGATTATTTCCCACTATGTTTAGTTACACAACCCCAATTGATGGATTTTGCAAAGCAGGTGCAGTGGATCATGCATTTAGAGTCCTTGATGAAATGGTGTGTCTAGGTTTGAGCTAAATCTTCACACCTATATTATACAATGCACTAGTTCATGGCCTATGCAAAGAAGGGAAGTCAAAGGAAGCATAATTACTTCTTAAAAAAATAGAGGGGAAAGGCCTAAAATATGATCAAGTGGCATATACCTCTCTTATTGATGGAAATATAATTTGTCAACGTCGATATGTCCAATTGTTGTTGATGCTAATAACTAAGTTGACAAAATCCCACTGAGCACAAATATGCTCCAAGAGGGTTTCCTACATAATCCCCCAAAATTAATTTTTCAAATTGAAAAGATGAACATTGTGGTGGTGATGGAAACCAGGCAAGCAATAAAGGAATTCGACTCTATAAAATTATGAATTTTGTTGAGCCAGTCTTCAACTCACTAATCAACATATATATATATAAATTTTGACAGGAAAATGGAATTCAAATTGCTCACTCAGCCACCATAGATTACACTCTATTCAACGGCGTAGATTTGTTTGATTTTCCCATAGCCTTACCTTCCACATCAAATCGTGTCCATCCCTTGTTCAATCCAACAGAGTAAAGTCTACCTAGAAACATTTTTCTCTACTTAACTTTAACTGTGAGGGCGTCCAGGAGGTTTTGGTGCTAGCGCTAGGGATTCTTATCAAGAGTTCGATTCAGATGGTACCATGATCCGACAATGGAGTTGGATTTGTAAATCGCTTCAACCTCCTCAGAAATCTGAACTATTATGCTAAGATCAACAACCAAAATGCCATTGATAGCTAGACGTAGAGTTTTGCCAGCAATTACCAGGGTTCCAAGCTACCTCCTGCGTTGATGGACTCTTCAATGTTTTTGCAAATTCATTCTCAATCATAGAAACAATAATGAGTGATATAATTAGTGAAGATTATCACAACAGAAAATGGTTATATGGAAACAAATAGCTTCATGAAAACCGACAGAGTATAACTACTCTGTTTCCTTATTCCAACAACAACCAAATTCGATTACAGTCCCATCTTTTAAAGAATCATCAGAATCTGTTATTGGATCCTGAAAAATAGGATCTACAACATTGAAATATCACAAACAATCTAAACAACTAACAAACGCTAGCTCCTTAGGGATTCGAGAGCCCATTTGGCAAAATAGCCATTATTACAACACACCTCTCCATCACTCAAACTAACTCAACCTAATCTAAAACACAATAATAATAAAATTTATTCTCCTTCTTCTCGATGCTCCTGCATCAGGCTTCTAGGCTTGAAAAGATTCATGGACTCCTGTCCATGAGTTCTTCTACACAGGTGCCACTTTTCTGTAACATTGTGGCTGTCAACCATGTCGAATCTTCCACTGGATGACCTACCCACTTCACCAAGTATTCAAAATACTCTTTTCATCTAGTTTTCTTCTACATTCTCTTGTCCAAAATCTTTTTTGGCTGTACACTTACCTTAGTTGGCATCTGCTTCTGCCATTGAACCTGTTGTCTGACTTCACTGCTGTCACCTTCTTCAACTGCTCCTTCTATTGTACCTGCATTGTACTTATACAAATCTGCAACATTAAAAATTGGAGAAATTCCCATACCTGCTGGCAATTCTAGTTCATATGCATTATTTGAAAATTTCCTGAGAATTTTACAAGGTCCAATTTTCTTATATTTCAACTTGTTGTACTCTCCCTTCGGAAATCTTTCTTTCCTTAGGTGTGCCAAAACTAGTTCATCAACTTCAAAACTTTGCTCTCTCCTCTTTAAATCTGCTATGCTTTTGTATTTGATGCTACTGTCCTGCAATTTTAATTTTATCTGTTCATGGACCTCATGCATTTCTGTAGCAAAGTCCTCTCCATATGCACTTCTTCCTTCAGCTCTTCCTACATCTTTGAGTTCATAAATGGCTCTTGGGTGCATTCCATAAACAATCAGAAATGGACTTTGGCCTGTGCTCCTGTTCGGGGAATCATTATAAGCAAATTCATCCTGAGGAAGTACTTGATCCCACTGCTTGGGACGCTCTCCAACTAAGCTCCTTAAAATATTTCCCAAACTTCTATTAACCACCTCAGTTTTCCCATCAGTCCAAGGGTGGTATACTGAACTGAAACTCAAGTTTGTTCCAAGTTTTTTCCATAGGGTCTTCCAGAAATGTCCAAGGAATTTAGAGTCTCTATCAGAAATAATGTTTCTTGGAAGCCCATGCAATCTTACAATTTCCTTAAAAAATAGATTGGCTATGTTTGTAGCATCACTAGTTTTGAAACAAGGGATAAAATGTGCCATTTTGGAGAATCTATCAACAACAACAAAAAATTGAATCATGACCCTACTGTGTTTTTGGCAAACCCAAAATGAAATCCATGCTAATTGAATCCCAAGGTCTGTTAGGAATTGGAAGTGGTGTGTATAAACCGGTATTTTGGATTCTCCCCTTCGCATGCTGATAGACTATACATTTATCCATGAACTTCTGCACATCTGTTCTCATTCTTGGCCAGAAATAAAAATGCTTCAGCTGTTCCAGAGTTTTATCATGTCCAAAATTCCCACTTAATCCCCCACTGTGCTTTTCCTTGATTAAGTTTTCCCTCATCGAGCATTTGGGAATACAAAGCTGACTGCCTTTAAATAGTAATCCATCTTGCATTAGGTATTCTAACCATGGATTCCTGTCCCTTACTGTTGGATTTTTACAAGCCTCAAATGCTTCTTTAAAATCTGCATCATCTTCATACAAGTCTTTCATAGAGTCAAACACTGTAGCTTGTACTTGGTTTCCTTGCATTACTAAAGCCCTCATACTTAAAGCATCTGCAATTTTATTGGATTGTCCACTGATATGCTTTATCACAAAAGTAAAATTTTGCAGATATTCAACCCATTTTACATGTCTTTGATTCAGTTTTGGCTGCTGCATTATGTATTGCAAGGCATGATTGTCTGAATACAAAATAAATTCTTTAGGAAACAAGTAATGCCTCCATTTCTTCAGTGATTGAACGACAGCATAAAACTCTTTGTCATATGATGAGTATTTCTTCCTGGATTCATTCAAATTCTCACTGAAATAGGCTATGGATTTGTATTCTTGATTCAACACAGCTCCTATGGCTTCTCCACTGGCATCACACTTCACTTGAAATGGTTTTTGGAAATCTGGTAAAGCTAAAATAGGTTTCTCAGTGACCTTTTTTTTCAACAGCTGAAAGCCCCTTTCAGCCTCTGCAGTCCACCTGAATGGTTGCTTATCTTTTTTAATGGTCTCAATTATTGGTGCACTAATCTTACTAAAATTCCTTATAAATTTACGGTAAAAACTAGACAACCCATGGAAGCTCCTCACCTCGGAAATATTCTTGGGTGAAGGCCACTCTTGGATAGCTTTCACCTTTTCAGGATCCATCTTTAATCCCTCCTTAGAAATGACAAAGCAAGATATATAAGTTCAGACTTTAAAAATGAACATTTTTTCAGATTTATTATCAATTTCTCCTGCTGCAATTTCTTTAAGACATGACACAAATGCCTCAAGTGTTCTTCTTTGGATCGACTGTGTATTAGTATATCATCTAGATAAACTATAACAAACTTTCCAATAAAGTCCTTCAATAGCTCATTCATTAATCTCATAAAAGTACTTGGTGCATTTTATAAACCAAATGGCATGACAAGCCATTCATACAACCCATCGTTTGTCTTGAATGTTGTTTTCCACTCATCTCCCTCTCTGATTCTGATTTGATGGTAACCTCTTTTTAAATCAATTTTGGAAAAATACCTTGCACCCTCTACACAGTCCAGTAAATCATCTATTCTAGGAAATGGAAATCTGTATCTAATTGTTATTTTGTTGATGGCTCTTGAATCAGTGCACATCCTCTAGGTTCCATCTTTTTTTGGACTTAGTACTGTTGGTACAGCACATGGGCTAAGGCTTTCTCTAATCAACCCATTGTCTAACAGTTCCCGCACTTGATTTCTAATTTCTTTATTTTCTTGGGGTGTCATTATATATGCAGCCTTGTTTGGTAAGTTTGATCCAGGTATCAAGTCAATATGGTGACTGATACTTCTCTTGGGTGGCAGTTCACTTGGTAAATCATTCACCACTATATCATGAAATTCATTTAACATATCTTGAATCTCAATAGGAAGATCTGAAATTTTAGTAGTTGTAAACACTACCCTAGGTTTACAAACCAAAGCAAAATTTACCTCATTATCCTCCACCTACTGTAGAAATTCCTTGCCACTCATCAGCAAAGCTTTTGGATCATTGTTTCCAGCTATCTCTTCTTCTTGTAATGGCAGCAAAGTTTGGTTCAGCCCATCTTTTTGAAACTTGTAGACATTCCTCTTACCTTCATGTATGGAATTTCTGTCATATTTCCAAGGTCTGCCCAACAAGATGTGACACACATCCATTGGAATCACATCACAAAGAATCCTGTCTTTGTAGCTGCCTAACTGTAAATCTACTTCACATTGTTCATTTACCAACAATTGATGATTTTTTTCAAGCCATGACACCTTGTATGGTGTTGGATGCTTAGTCTTCTTCATATTTAACTTTTTTATCAATTTAGTGGACACCAAATTGTCTGTGCTTCCGCTATCAACCACTACCTTGTAGCACTTCCCTTTAACTTTGCATATGGTCTTAAATAACGATTTCCTCTGAGCTGGTTCAACAGGCTTTTTCTTTGACTTAAGCTGCACTTTCTTTAACAAAAGAGACTCACCTGTCTCAAGTACATTTTCAACCTCTTATTCCTTCGCTTCTCCTTCCACTGTTGGAGTAACAACAACATTTCTTGAGCCAGTATCCTTGTTCTCTGGACACTCAAAATATCGATGTCCCATCTTGCCACATTTAAAACATTTGAATTCTCTTCCTCTGCCTCGGCCTCTTCCTCTAGGAGAGAATCCTCTTTCTTTAAAGTCATCCTCCCGATGTCCTTGATGACTTGAACTGCTGGTTCCTTCTCTTTGAGTTGTAGATCTCCCTCTATTAAATTGTTGTCCTCTTCCTCTGTTAGGACCTCTTCCTTTATTTGAATACCTCCTTGCAATCTTGTCCTCTGCTTTCAAAGCAAGCTGGTAAGCTTCTTCTACTGTCTTTGGAGTCAACAGGATAATTTCATCTTGGATATCCATTCTCAAACCATTCACATACCTGGCTGCCTTTTCTGTAGTGTCTTGCACATAACCTGCTCTTATATTCACTTTATAAAACTCTTTGGTGTACTCTCTTACAGACATCAGCCTTTGCCTAAGATTTTGCATCTGTCTAAATAAAGAGAGTTGATAATCTTGGGGTAGAAACTTACCTCGGAGTTTTGTAACCATCCGGTTCCAACTCTTGATTTTTTGCTTGTTCTGCCTTCTCCATTCTGCCTGTATACCGTCCCACCATAAAGATGCATGCCCTTTGAGTTTTGTCACAGCGAATTTCACCTCTTTTCATCATTCATTTCTTCATAATCAAAGAACTTCTCCATATCATTGATCCAGTCATCAAGCTCTTCAGGATTCAAACTACCACTGTAGTTCGACACATCAGGCTTAGGTCTCAAGGTGGATCCCAAAACTTGCTTCAACATCCTCAACTCAGTTGTTTCTTGAACTGCAGTCTCTTCCTCTTGAGACTCTTCATCCTCACTAACATCATTAGGATCCCTTTGTCTGTCACCTTCTATGACATCCAGCCTTGCCTCCAAACGCTGCATCAATCTCACTACCTCAGCATTTGCTATAGGCCTTCTACCTCCTCGACCTCTTCTTCCAACCTCATAAGCCATAACTTGACATGAAAGATCACTCTGAGATCTCAATTGATGATCTTGTTCTTCCAGCAACGATATAGGTGAAAGATAGACTCTGCCCCACATATAATACTAACACTCAACCAATCAAAATTCTGCTCTGATACCAATTGATGGCAACCAGGAAAGCAATAAAGGAATTCGACTCTATAAAAATATGAATTTTGTTGAACCAGTCTTCCAATCGTTAATCAACATATATATATATATAAATTTTGACAGGAAAATGGAATTCAAATTGCTCACTCAGCCACCATAGATTACACTCTATTCAATGGCGTAGATTTGTTTGATTTTCCCATAGCCTTACCTTCCACATCAAATCATGTCCATCCCTTGTTCAATCCAACGGAGTAAAGTCTACCTGGAAACGTTTTTCTCTACTTAACTTTAACTGTGAGGGCATCTAGGAGGTTTTGGTGCTAGCGCTAGGGCTTCTTATCAAGAGTTCAATTCAGATGGTACCAGGATCCGACGATGGAGTTGTCTTTGTAAATCGCTTCAACCCCCTCAGAAATCTGAACTATTATGATGAGTTCAACAACCAAAATGCCATTGATAGCTAGACGTAGAGTTTTTCCAGCAATTACCAAGGTTCCAAGCTATCTCCTGCGCTGATGGACTCTTCAATGTTTTTGCAAATTCATTCTCAATCACAGAAACAATAATGAGTGATATAATTAGTGAATATTATCACAACAGAAAATGGTTATATGGAAACAAATAGCTTCATGAAAACCGACAGAGTATAACTACTCTGTCTCCTTATTCCAACAATAACCAAATTCGATTACAGTCCCATCTTTTAAAGAATCATCAGAATCTGTTATTGGATCCTGACAAATAGGATCTACAACATTGAAAGATCACAAACAATCTAAACAACTAACAAACGCTAGCTCCTTAGGGATTCGAGAGCCCATTTGGCAAAACGGCCATTATTACAACACACCTCACCATCACTCAAACTAACTCAACCTAATCTAAAACACAATAATAATAAAATTTATTCTCCTTCTTCTCGATGCTCCTGTATCAGGTGGAAATTATAATTCATCCAAACATGTAGGGAATATTAGCATAAGGATCCCACCTACAAG
Source organism: Larix kaempferi (assembly GCA_027924585.1). Lineage (NCBI taxonomy): Eukaryota > Viridiplantae > Streptophyta > Pinopsida > Pinales > Pinaceae > Larix > Larix kaempferi. The sequence goes on from BSBM01000073.1 coordinate 10,141,173, forward strand.
TTAACCTGCAATTGAGACCACTATAGCTTTTTCCACCCGTCCATGAGTTGGACCACGTTGCAGTGATAGAGAATTTCTGCCCTTACTAGTGTAGTCTAACATACCAGCTATAGATTGAGCCCTAGGAACATGATATAGGATCTCATTGATCGAATCAAATCACAAAGGGGCATGTGAAGAGAGATGATCCCTCAAGAACACGACATAAGATCTCATTGATCGAATTAGAAGGTGACAGGGCACACAACAAGTACAAAAAACCCTTTTTACCCAATTTTATTCATTTTTGTTGATTGATAATCATTTTGGAGGTTTACTTTGATAATAAAACAAATATTCTATCAAAATCTAAAAGTAGTTTCCCTTTCTAGTTAACATGAGTATATGATAACTACAACAAGATACAAGACAATCAACAAAACTATAGTACTTTTCCTTTCCTAACAAATCTTGACGATATCAACCACCATTTTTATGTTTCCTTAGCATGAAATATAGTAGAGTTCACAACGACCACTACTACAAGTATACTGTTAGAAAATATGGCATGGTGGTAAAGACTTGGATTGACCAATTTCCCTTTGTTTGGAAATTATTTTTCGTTTTAATTCAATGCATAGTACTCAAAATTCAAGCATATTGGTATACAATGAAGGAATTTAGGAAAGCCTCTTGCAGTGAGCTGAGTCGAAACTATAATCTACTTCTTCTGCATAACCCAGATGTATCCATGCATCATTTCCTAAATGGTTCCTAGATACATAATAAATGGTTCTTCTATTAACGAGTGTGTGGTCTATGGGAAAGCAACAAGGTGATTGGGCTAGTATTAATGTGGATACCTAGGTTCAAAACTCACAGATGGGTGAGGTTGTAAATATTTCCTTGTAAATATAACCAGTATTTCTAAAACAAATGGGGCTTCTCTCCTTCGTATCAAGTGGTACGTTTTCCTTTTTTTTGCAATTGCAATAGCTCTAGAAAACCCTCCAATTGCATCAACCAAACCAAGACTATATGCATATTTTCTTTTCCACACCCTACCTTGAGCCACAACCTCCATCCTATCAAACTGTTAGAAGAAAAACAACCAAAATGACAAAGAATTTATAAAGAAAATAGTCCATATCAACAAAACTATGAATGAAGGTCACATATACACAGTTTTCCTTTTCTTTTGTCAACATTACATTATTCAAAATATGCACGTGTGAGTGAAAACCATCAACATTAAACCACTTTGCATTCAAGAGAAACTCACCCTATGCTCTCATCAAATCTTGTCAATAATGACCTCAAAATATCTTGTCCCTATATGCAACATAATATTTTCCCTACATGTAAAATAATAAATTAATGGTGCCCATTTTGATATTTGTATTAACATTGTGGATAGTCCTTGCAATGGGGCATGCCTTGCTCTAAGATTGACAAGGAATTTGTGATGGTTTTGGATTGTGTACAGGTTCATGATTTGTAAAATCCTCTTTTAGGACCTAATACATTGGTGTGGGATATATATTCATTTGGCGGGGGGGGGACTCAATATCTTGGTTCCTAATAGGGGAAGGTTAGGCCTAGAAACAATTGTATGTGAACAACATAGCATGATACCTCAACACCATCAAATATAATCTCAAATATGACCAGACACAATATCAAATCTTGAAATCATGCAGGCTGGGTGACTTTATTCTTATTACCACTTCTTCGTAACACATGAGGTTTGTTTAAACTCTCATAGCGGGTCACTTATAGGGTGGTCAACTTGAAAATTTGTCGTTATCCCTCCCTTGGATTGTACTTATTACATATGATGCCTAAAATTTCCAAAGATAACTTATAACTATATGGTTTAATAAACTCTCTAGAAATCAAAATACAAGTGCACTACATATATAATGCTATTCTTGGGTAAAAATGTGCTCACTATGGGTTCCTCCATAAATATATCCTCTATTCCAAGGCTTGCATCTCCAAATGTATGTTTTTGTCTCATTGGGTCCACACCAAACTAATACAATATGGTATTATCTCCAGCTACATGATCCTTTACAGATCTAATAGAAGCATAGGGGTCCCACAAGGGATTGTAGTGCATCTTCATGTCATTAGGGAGCTAGGCGACCTTTTCAAATAAATTGAATGATATGATTGCAATTAGAACAAAACTAAGAACTAGATATCCAAATCTCTTTCCCCCATTGAAGAGATTCTAATAGAATTGACCTATTATGGATTTCCCTATGGTTTCATTACCATTCCATTTAGATCCCACAAACAAATTCACAACGACCACATAGTCCATGCAAACCCAAAATATGAAGAACAAACAACTCCTAGTTGATATTTTCCCCAATTCCACCTTGATCTACATACAAAAACAAATTGCCTCTCCAAGAAATATCCCACCCACACTTCCTAACTCCAATACCACTAATTTAAGTCTTCCCTAGAGACTTTTAGAGTTCAAGTGTGTGAATTCTATAGGGCCACATGAGAGAGTTACAACTCCACTCTCATTGTGCTTCTACATACACTTGGAAAAAACAAAATGTTCCACACCATGCATGAAATTCAATGCCACTAAAGTCATGATGCTAATGTAGCAATAAAAATTTAAGGGTACCCCCATTTTTAACCAAAATCCCTATGTCTATATGGATTGTTTAGTGACTAGCCATTTGATTGGCATGATAATTATTTCCCTTCAAATATGAAGGAAGTCCACTTTTCAAATGAGGAAAGAAGGTATATTATTTGTAGCATTCGAGATAGTGATGATCCACCAGTGTCCCTGGGTTTCCTATCAAGTCTAATGATCAAGGAGGAATCTCCAAGAAACATCGCTATTTTGACCTTTCTAGCACAAAGAAGAGTTATTACAAGGTACATACATGCATTTCTACTCGATTATAATTTGCCAATCCCAATTTCATCACTTTTAGAAGGTAATTTTACTTTTCTTGATTATATTGGTTGTTTCCATGCACGGGGGCATCATTTGGTAGGAAATATCCTACCACGTCCATTCATATTGGGGAATAAACTATGATACATAAATGGAAAAATATATTTCCATGTATTAAGGGGCCAAGGGGGCTTAATTATGTTATATGGAAATACAAAAATTTAGGGTATATTTTATTACATTTCGTGTAGAAGAAGTGAAGGGGAGGCAGTGTAAAATTATGGAACACAACAGATCATTGAGCCCGAGAATACCTCACAGTGATAGGATTAGCAAGGAGGAATAATTACAATGAAAATTGCAGTGAATTGAGCAGCAAAATTAAACATGCATTGAAACTTAGATGTGCACAGAAAAGTGTGTCATGTTCCATTAATCAGTATAGTCAACAGATGTGGTACAATAGAGAGAATTGGAATACCAAGGGAGAATTCGAATCCATATCAGTCTAGCATAGGAAATATCACCACTATAGTGCTCTGAAGGTTCCAAACTCAACTGATTGTTAGTGAACTGAAGCTACTATCAGTTAACTGAGCATGAAGGGAACATCAGTGAGTTTTGTATGAAAATTAGGATAGAGAGGGTGCATTTGATAACAGTTAATTGCAATTGAAGCTCAAACCCCCTACTAGAGTCAGGAACTCATGTGGACTGAACCAGATCACTAAGTTAACTCCTTGTCACATCCCCTTCCATCATTCAAAACCACAAGGGGAACATGAATGTAACATGGGGGTGTCTAAATCTCCCCACATCCATACAAAGAAATGTACAATTGAAAAAATGCATAATTAACTTATACAACAGAATTAAAACATATTTGCACACACACAAACGGTAATGCATCAACATATCTATCACAAGTAGAGGATGATTCAACATGCAGAGAATCATTCCCATTCCAATGCTATGCACAAATTTCATATCAACCATATTAAGATAATCATTTCAATCCATTAACATGAATAATTATCATTCAGAATTAACACATTGTAGAACACAAAATGCAGAATGCATATAGTTTAATCCACAGAGAACACTTATCTTTGAGATGAAGCTATCCAAACAACTGGCTATGTGAGAGCAACGTTCCACCCAACCATAGATCTCTGTCTAGCCTATATTCTTTCAGCGAAGAGATCACCCCCGAGCTGGGTTGTGTATCCACTAAGGAGGAACTAAATAGGCTCACTCACAGCCATGGTTTCACTCAAACAGTCATGCTGAGCCAACACACAGTTGGGTTTATCAAGCATGCAATAAGAAAAGGAGGAGGATGCTAAGCCAGTGAGCTCAACCATAGAGCTACAGGCATCTCAAATGAACTCAACAGTCATGGCACCCACAATACCTACCTCACCCAACACAAGGAAGGTCCCCTTCTTTGTTGCACAGTCCCTCAGGCGTCCCTTCCCTCCAGTGCTATTCAAGGTGGGAATAGAAAGTTCCAGCTGCTAATTCCTTGAGATTCTAACCTTCACTGGGTTTATCAAACAAACCCAACCTCTGTTCAATCATTCACACTTGGATTTCTCACAATTCTATCATCAAATAACTCAATCCCGTCACTGGATTTCTCGGCTATAAAAACTAGGTTTTCCAATAGATTTCGGGGCATCTAATACTCTCAATTTTGCCCCAAGGTTCATATTTATCGACCCCCCATTGGATTTTACTGTCAATACCAAATTATGGGCATTTATGGCACTTCAAAACGTGGGTTCTTGCAAAGTTGCGATTTCTGGTTTTTCTCACTACTAGGCATGTGTAATGGATGAAAACTGATGCTGCCATCCTCAACAATGGAATGGGAATGAGGAAGAAACAATTCCTATGAGGTAGGGTGACTTGTGGTACAAGAAAAACAGAGCCCATACCTGCCATACGAATTTCTAGGCTGCCCATGCTCCATTGAAGCCATGGACTGATTTCTCAACAACTTTCTTACAACTGAATTAAATGTCAGCAAGGAAAGTCAAATGGGTTCTCAAGATGACATTTGGAAGCCTATGGTTCAATCCCACATCCCCCTCACCACTCCCTAGTGGATTACACATGGTCCATTCTCATTAGTTGCTTCCATAGCCAGTTTTTGGGATTTTATTGAAATATTAATATTTACATCAATTTACAATATCCCATGGCTTAACAGCAAATGGATAACAAAATGTCAAATACTTGTCCATTTTAAATAAAATACGAACATACACTAGCGGGGCCTTGGCCTTGAGCTCCACACTATGAAAACATACATCGCATGTATGCAATATTTACATAAAAGCCAATATACCATAAGGGTCAAAATTGGGGTATTACACTCCTAAAATGTAGTGAACTGACTCTAGATGGCCTAAAATCACGCATTCATGGTGCATCAAGTGGATAATGGGTCCTAGATGACATCTTCACACCACTAGGGGGCCAACAACATCATCCAATACTAGGAAAAATGAAATAATACTAAGGTAGACAAGGTTGGAGTATTAATTATCCTAACACCCCCCCTTAATCCAAACTTAGACATCATGGGCCCTAGTTACTGAGACCAAAGGTCACCCATACAATCAATAATAAAAAATAAATGTTCATGAAACTAAGGAAATGGGGAAAACCTCGCGGAAAAAAAAAACCCTAAGAAATGAACAACAGGGAACTCAAATAGCCTTCACACCAAGTAGTGTATCTGAGATAGGAAAATCTCTTTTGAGTGAATTTTTTTGTAAAAATGTGTGCAATCATATCCTTTGTAGGACAATAATGCAGTGCAATGGTCTTGTTGTGAACTAGTTCCTTGATGTAGTGAATGTGAACCTCAATATGTTTGGTTCTTTATTTCTGAACTTAGTCACTAGAGATCTTTATGGCACTTTGGTTATCACAAAAATGTATACTGATGTAACCTACCTAGTACTTGAAACATTTTGTGCTTGTGTAAAAGCATTGATTTAAAACTTATTGTAAAGTTTTATGACCAAGGATGGCCAAGGATGATTGTAATTGAATATATTATTATTTAATAAAATAAAATAAGAGACACTCATCCAAAGAGCACTGTTGAAAGATTGTTCAGTGACCCACTAGGAGGAATGAAACTGTTGTAGAAGGCAATTGACAAGTGGTAGCATTTGCAATCACTTACTAGCTATTGTAGGGGGGCACTTCCCTTAAAAAGTGGTCATGCTACCCAAGGATGGTGGAACTGAGCAGGTGGCTCATTAATTGATAAACTAACCCTTAAGACCTAGGAAATATTATATATAGCCATTGAATTTGAGCATGCAGCTCACACATTCTCAAGAGGAGATATAATACTTCCTTGTGATGGCTAGAAACTCTTTTGTTGAGCACACAAGAGATTCGATGAGGGGATTGGCTAACTAATGAGTTGGAGTGTAGGACTGTCTTATACTGCTGATTTGCAGAGAATTTTAGTATGCAAGTCTTCATGATTGCTAAGATACAAAGTGATTGTCATATGCTTCTACATAGAATCTTCGTCCCGGTGGTTCAGTGAACAGGCTCGGGGGTCCTAAAGCAAGTACGACTTGGCTGCTTTCAAGAAACGGTTGGGAGGAATGGTCTTCTTTGGGTGTTTGTCCACCTACTCAGTTTTTAAATAGGTTATGCATTGTTTACTTTATAAGTTATAGATTCTCTATATTATTTCTGAATAATTCTGTCTGCAATTTATTTAACTCTTTCCTTTATAAATTTTCAGTTGCTAGAATGATAGTTTACTGAACTGATGATTATTTATGTACAAATGATTGAATAGACTGAATTTGATAGATATATAATGATGAATATAAATTTCTTCCTGTATTTTTCCTTTCACTAAAAATGATGTACTCTAGTACAGGAAGGTGTTTCATTAACAAAGATTAGAAATGATTCCAACCTTGTAAATAGAATAAATTATTACCAAACATTGATATCATCGTAGAATGCATAGAAGTAATATTCAGAACTTAGTAATGTGTTAGAGTTTTTCTGTCTATAGTAAAATATTGATAATTAAACAGATAGATTATAGACATAATGTTGCCTTAAATAATATATACATATATTCAATGTTTTTACACGGTAATATCGAAGACAGAAGAAAATATGCTTTTACAACATCATAGTTTCACACAGTAAAAGCACTTATAAATTCTTATATTTTCAATGAACTATTTAAACCCTAAAATGAACTTTATACAAATCAAAGTAGTATCAACACTTATTGTTTCTTAAATATTCGACAAACATACAACTCTGTTGGCATCCTTAGTACGTTATATAGAATCAACCTTGAGTTTATTTAATAAACAAAACATAACTTATTAAACTCAGAACTTAACAAAATACAGTAATAAAGTATAGAGTAAAATCTTTTAATATTCTAATAAAATCTATTAATTCCATAATGGAATCGACACTCCGAATGAAGTAAATTATTCCTAAATTATAAGCATTTAAATTCCCCATTTTTCGACATCATAGTCTAAGAATGTTTTCAATTCGGGAGATCATCTCTTATTGCCGAAAGGCTCAATAACAATGTGTAGTCCTCATTATATCATAATATTTAAATAAATATTTAAAAACAAACTTAAACCATAGTTAGGGTTTATCCTTTTAACTTTTCATAACATATATGCTCTTGGCGAGAATCGAGTAGTCAAGAGACGGGAAACTTAAGCCCGCAAACCTTAAAGACAAGAATTTAAACAACAACAAATTAATAGGTCGAGGGTTCGAAGCTCGAAGAGCTCACCTCCCGGTTTCTATAATAAATATTTAGAACAGTCTCGTATTTACAAATTGATAGGGTTAAAACTGTAAGTACAAAAATTATAAGCCATATATGTTTAATAGAAAACAAATACAGACATTAAACATTACAACAGGAGCAGAACGGGATCCGAATCCCTTAAAGAATTTAAGACGAAGGTTAAAGACCCGTGAGGGTCGAACTTGGGTCACAATGTATTCATTTAAATCACAAACATAAATCTTGTTGAAATGTCGTTCCAGGGATCGATTCCCTCCCTTATCACTATTATATTAAATATACACAGAGTTTAATAAACACATAACTTCGAAATAAGATACAAGATGCAACAGCAAGGTTTTAAGCCCAGTTTCGTATCTACTGTAAACATTTACAACATTATGAAAATACTTAACAAACCAAACAGTCTCGACAAAGATAGATAAACACTGTAAAAATTTCATTTATCGGTGTGTTGGCCGAAACCCCAACGCTGGGTGTAAACCCAGGAAGATATACAAGTTTTCTTTTCATAACCAAGTTCTAAATAGGCTTACAATAAACAATGAAGGCCAACGCTGGCAGTTACACAGGAAAGAGTTTTACAGAGGCATCATGGTGAAGGCCCGCGGCTTACCATGGTCTTGCCAACCACTGGGTTTCATCATCCCTTGTGTTTATCAATGCTGAGACTCCAAACCCGAACCAGGGAGCAACTAGAAGCAACGGAAATAGGGAACCTCCTGCCATGTCAAACATTCGGTGGTTAAACGCTGTAATAAATACCATAAACATAAGCATAAGAACTTTACAACTATACAAGATAAACTGAAAACTTACCACTGTGTTTTAAGCAGTAAGCTTTCGATAGCAGAGAACCTGTACTTCTTTAAATAAACCATAGTTTGTAAACGGCTGAGAAGGCAAGAGCCGAGATATCAATCCTTTTTTCAACCAGACCAACTGAAAGCATATGAACCGTGGATAGTGAAGCCCACTCAATGGACTGCCTCATGGAGGAGCAACGTTGAGACTGAGCAAGTTTTCCCTAAGGGCCTTGAGGCCGAGATAGGTCGGCTCTCCTTCGCAGACAAGCAACAATGAATAATACCAAACCCTCAGTGCTTAGTTAGGGTTCTACCTTACATGGAAGCCCTCCACCAACTTCACGTGATCACATTAAATTCGCTTGTATGTCCACCACTACATTTCAAATTAAAACCCACTACAATATAGTTTAGCACATTGTTTGTTGACCCTTCAAAGAAGCTTTAACCATTACACCCGAAACCTTAGTCCATCAAATATGTTTATCTCAAACCTTATGCTTTCGCCTCAATTTTATAATGTTTGTAGCTAGGGTAAAGTCATCACCATGAAATTAAACCAAAGTCAAGACTGTTAATTTTTGAGCATTAATTCAATATAATCTAGGATCTTTACTGAGAGAATAACATGTATAGCATATCAAGTATAACAATGCATATCAATCACACCAAGCAATCACATCAGACAATAGACACACAGAGTTTCACTGGGGAAAACCATAAAGGTGAAAAGCCACACAACTTCCTCAGAGATAGAAAGAGCAATGATACAACCAAAGTACAAGAGATAGTCTTCTACTAGCAGCTACTCCTCCTCCTCAACTAGTGCACCACTTTCCGAGTGATATAGGAGTGAATAATGAGATGATCAAATAGAGATCTTCCACTCTCTATTTATACTTGTTCCGACTTGCCTAATACACTAGCAGGGCCGACTTCTCTAGAAGATTTTAATAACCCATGGTTACATTAATCCGGGCCAACCCCTCACTAGGTGGTCTAATAACCCATCACAACAAGTTACGACACTTGTCAATACAAATGATGACACTTACGTATAGAGGAATAATACATCTCTATAGGAGTACAATATACATAGATGAAATACATTCTGAAGTTACATATACATCAACACTCCCTCTTAACTAGGAAGGTATTTCTCGACACATATCTGCTAGCACAAGTCTTCTAATTCTCTGGATCATTGTCACTGGATCATCGTCATCGTTACGGCTGCTGCTATCTCAATCAATCTCCAATCTACTTGTCATAGGAAGTTCTACAGAGCCAGTCCTTTTTCATACTGGATGTAGGCCCACCATCTACAGGTCTTCATCATCACTAGCCATACTCTGGAATCCTCAGGACTTATTGCATGCATCACAAAACCTAGCTATAGCATCCGAGGTTGTCACGAGCACACAGCTCTACCTGTCGGATAACCCAGGAGCATATTACATGTGACCCCACCACAAAACCTTGCAAGAGCATCCCAAGCTATTACAAGCACACAGTTCTACCTTTTGGACCTCCCAAGGAAATATTACATGTGGTCTCACCACAAAATCTTGCAAGAGCAGCCCAGGATGTTACGAGCACACAGCTCTACCTGTCGGATCTCCCAAGGACACATTACATGTGGTCATGGAAAAACCTTGCAAGAGCATCCCAGGATGTTACGAGCACACAGCTCTACCTATCAGATCTCCAAGGACACATTACATGCCATAGGACAAAACCTTGAAAGAGCACCCCAAGCTGTTAGGAGCACATAGCTCTACTTGTCAGATCTCCCAGGGCGCTATTATATGTCCTCCCAGAGCAATGCCTCGAAAGAGCATCCCAGGCTGTTATGAGCACACAGCTCTACCTATCGGATCTCCCAAGTCAACTTACATGCTCATCTTCACAACCTATCCACGGCCACAGAGTATCAACCTGATACTCACCATACATCATCCTGATGTACATGATCATCCTAATCATCATCACTACATCATCCTGATGCATATCATCTGGAGCAACATCCTGAAGCTCGTCATCCATGATCGTCCTGATCATACAATGTATCCAACTGATACATACACAAATACATGATCCATCTAATCATACAATGTATCCACCTGATCATAACAAGCATCCAACATGATGCATATACATATACATGATCCAACTGATCATAACAAGCATCCAGCATGATGCATATACATATACATGATCCAACTGATCATAACAAGCATCCAGCATGATGCATATACATATACATGATCCAACTAATCATACCAAGCATCCAACATGATGCATATATAGAGCAGTAACTGCAGCATCGTCCTAATGCTCATCATCCAGCGCTTACATCCACAGCCATGTGAAGGATCCTCCTCTCACCATGCTTGGAATGGCTTCAACAAATGTGTCCATCACTTCTTCCTTGAAGTGTCGTCAATCTGAAGAACACCAAGCCTCTCTCTGAAGTACTCGAACTTCACTCTGGCTAGTGGTTTCATCAACACATCTGCAACCTGCTCATCCGTTGCTTCCTGCTAAACAAGAGATCACACCTAATCCCATACTGAAGCAGCACCCAGATGTGCTCTTCCTATCTGCAGCACTGCCTGCCCAATTTGAATCAACATAACCCTACAGGTTAAACTTTTGATTCGCATCATACTTGAGCCCATAATAAATTGTACCCTTCATGTACCTCAGAATATGCTTTATAGAAACCAGGTGAACACTCCTCGAATTTATCAGGACTGGCTCAATGTGTTCACCACAAAGCAAATACTGGTCTCGTGTTCGTCAGGTACATCAAGGACCCAATCATCTGATGATACATAGTGACATCAACTGGCTCATATGAAGCATCACACAGAAGCTTCAGGTTCGATGCCATAGGTGTGGCCATGGCCTTGCAGTCCATCATCCCGAACCTCTTCAGGATCTCTACTTCATACTTCCCTTGTTCAAGGAAGATCCCATCTGCACTCTGCCACACCTCCATGCCTAGAAAATAGTGCATCATCCCCAAGTCCTTCATCTTGAACTCGGTAGCAAGATTCCTCTTGGTATCAGCAATCAAACTATCTTCTCCTGTAACAAACAGGTCATCCACATACAAAAGTAGTATCACTGGATTTCCTTCCTCAACCTTGTAGTAAAGGTTGGAATCCGCTTTACTCTTGGTAAAGCCCAAACTGGATAGAAAACTATCCATCCTACCATACCAAGTCCTAGGAGCTTGCTTCAATCCATACAAGGCTTTCTTCAACCTACAGACATATGACTCCCTGTCATATGTCTCAAAACCGAGTGGCTGCTCCACATACACTTCCTCTTCAACTACACCTTTCAAGAAAGTTGTCTTGACATCCATCTCGTGTATCTTCCACTTCATCACTCGCTTTGTATTTTTCTATGCTGCGATCTGTAGCATGCTTGATCTTGTAGATCCACTTGGAAGTCACAATTATCTGCCCATCCGGTCTTGGGACTACATCCCAAACATCATTCTTCATGATCGATGGATCATGGCATTCTTCCATTACTGTATCCCGAATCCTGGGAGCTTTAGATTCTTCAATATCTTCAATAGATAGCTTTGTTGCTGGAACAAATGTTGTAGTCCTTCTTTTGTAGGTGATGGTATATGATCTTTCCTACAAAACAAGTTAAATTGCATGATTAGAAACATCTTATAGTTTTCAAAACAAAATCTTATACATAAAAATATATGTCATATAGTCATGCAATTATCTTAGCCAATGCTTCAATACAACATTCATCCATATCCATAACTTTCCAGATGCCTTCCATCTCTACCAGAACATTGTTAAGAGTTTGCACTACTCCCAACATGTCAGCAAAGAGGTTTCATTCTAGATAAGTAGCAATGGAATATTGTATAGTGCCATGGGCCACTTACCCATCACATGCATATTAGTAGTATACTGTTCATTAATGCAATTATGCATAATACACAGACTAAGTCTAGGAACATAAGTATATACATCATTGAACAACATTATTTAAATAATTAGATATACAAGAAATGACAATTCAAATACTTATCTTTGTTTGTTGTTGGGTGGACTCCCTCTGAATATTTGCTTCTTTGCAGGATCTGCTGGAGTCCGAATCTGAAGTAGCTTCTTCTACTCCTTTTTGTTGTGGATTGTAAGGAGTGGTCAACTCCCTCTTAATCCCTGCATAACTTCTTGAAATCACTTGAAGTGAATTCTCCACCATTGTCGGATCTGAATGTCTTGATCTTCTTGTCAGTTTGATTTTCCATCAAGGTTTTGAATTCCTTGAACTTGTCAAATACTTCATCTTTGTTCTTCAAGAAGTAGACCCAAGTCTTCCTAGAGAAATCATCAATGAAAGAGACATAGTATACATACCCACTCATAGAACTAGATGACATCGGACCGCATACATCGGAGTGGATAACTTCCAAGATCCCTTTTGCTTTGCTTTCACTGCTTGGAAATGCCTTCTTAATGTTCTTTCCTTTTGCACATCCTTTGCAAACACCTTCATGCTTTGACTTGATTTCAAGAAGACCTTCTACAGCTTTTCTTGCAATTGGTAGTGCTCTATAGTGCACATGTGCAAGCCTTCTATGCCAAAGTTCACTTGGCTCCATGGATTCATGTACCATGGCATGTTCAAGTTGTCCCTTCAATTTGTACAATCCTCCCTCTTGATCTCCAATCACTACTGCATCATCTATGGTTTTACCCTTTGGCCACATTAGGACTTGGCCATCTACAAATGCAACCCTCATGCCTTTTGCATCCAATGCAGATATGGAGAGTAGGTTCTTCTTGAGCCTAGGTACAAATAACACTTATTTCATCTTCAAGGATTTTCCAAAGTTTAGGTTTTAGGAGGCTTCACCACTTCCTTTGATAGGATATTGATAATCATCCCCAAGTTTCACCTTATGGGGTGATTCATGTTCAGATAGATTTATAAAATATTCTTTAAACCCAGTCATGTGTTTGGAAGCCCCACTATCAATGAGCAAATCATTACATCCATGAGAGATAGTACCTGTGAGAGAAGATATTAGAACATATTCATCTTCACTTGATGAATCATCACTTTTGCCCCTAGCCTTCTTCTTTGGAGGTTCATCATCCTCAACAGCATGAGCATGGTACCTTCTTTTGCTGCCCTTCTTCTTCGTGTTGAAGTTGTTGTTGTCCTTTTTTTTTCTTGGGACAATTTATAGCAATATGTCCCTTCTCATTACAGGTGAAACATATTCTCCTTTCTCTATGGTGGTGTGAATATTTCTTGAAGTGAGATGGCTTTCTCTTGGGATTTCCTTTCTTGGTGTGTGCTGTGAGAGCTTGATCTTCATTCCCCATCTTTTCTTTTTGTGCCACAAGCCTTGCTTCTTCTTGAGCGCATTCCTCCCATAGTCTACTGAAGGAGATTAGTTTCTTTCTTGCACAAATTCCTTGGATAAAGGAATCCCATGACCTAGGTAGGCCATTCAATGTGATCATAACAATTTCACCATTATCCACTACTTTGTCCATAGCTTCAAGTTGTTCCTTGATTTGAGAGACCTTAGAGAAATAGGATTGAATGGTCTCTCCATTCTGAAGCGTTACCCCTTTCAATTGGTTCCACAGAGTCATCTTCTGATTTATGTTCTTCCCTTCAAATAGCTTAGTCAAGGAATCAAACATCTCCTTGGGTGTCTTCAAAGATGACACATGTGGAATGAGATGGTCTTTGATAGAATCAACAATGATCCTCTTTGCCTTGACCAAGTTCTTCTTGTGAAGGGCTTTAGCCTCTTCTCCCTCTAGGACAGGGACCTCAGAACTTATGTAAGTGTCTAACTCATTTTCTTCCAGGATTAACCCAATCCTATACTTCCATGCTCGGAAGTCATCAGCCCCTTCAAGCTTATCTTCAAGCTTGGTGTGGTGAGACATCTTAAAGAGTACTGCAATTGGAAATAGAAAAGATTTAGGTCTTACCACTTGATTTGCTGAAAACTAGATCTGGTCCCAGATTAGGGTTTGTCAGAGAAACCATAAAAATTCAAAATGTGAATTTCAAATTTCTAAAAGGATAGAAAGATGTGCCTTGATGAGCTGATCATCTTGGTATACTCAGAAATTGAAAACTGCAAAGTTTCACCCTTCAAAAATGCTTTTCAATCTCCCAGATTCACTAGGGAGGACCCTGAATTAGGGTTTGAGTTTCCTAGAGCTTTACCCAACCAAAAGATACGATACAAAGCTCTAAACTTTGATTTTTCCAAGGAGTTTCCAGCTATGTCTTCAAATTTCAGAAATTCCTATTTTTGTGGAAACTCTAATTTTTAGGGCCAAAAATGAAAGTGTTCAGAATTGAATTCTGATTGGACAGAAAGATTCTCCTTGATGAGTAGAGTCAATCTACCTTGCTGCTTTTCCAAAATCTATGTAGAGAAATCCAATAAACAAGAAACCTTAGTTTCTGCCACTGCACAATGTCTTCTTCTCAGGTTAGCCCTGATACCATGTTAATTTTTTAGCATTAATTCAATATACTCTAGGATCTTTACTGAGAGAATAACATGTACAACATATCAAGTATAAAAATGCATATCAATAACACCAAGCAATCACATCAGACAATAGACACACAGAGTTTCACTGGGGAAAACCATAAATGTGAAAAACCCCACAACTTCCTCAGAGATAGAAAGAGCAATGATACAACCAAAGTACAAGAGATAGTATTCTACTAGCAGCTACTCCTCCTCCTCAACTAGTGCGCCACTTTCTGAGTGATGTAGGAGTGAATAATGAGAATATCAAATAGAGATCTTCCACTCTCTATTTATACTTGTTCTGACTTGCCTGATACACTAGCAGGGCTGACTTCTCTAGAAGAGTCTAATAACCCATGGTTACATTAATCCGGGCCGACCCTTCACTAGGTGGTCTAATAACCCATCAAAGCAATTTACGACACTTGTCAATACAAATGACGACACTTCCATATAGAGGAATAATACATATCTATAGGAGTACAATATACATAGATGAAATACATTCCGAAGTTACATATACATCAACAAAGAATTGTTCCTTTCTAGAAAGCTAGTCATGTTAAAATTCCATAAATAATTCTCTCATTGGCAACTTATGGATCTCTTATCATTTTGACAAATAAATTGATTAAACTGAAGCAAACCTCTTACCTGTAACCTTGACAGAAGGTAAGTTTCCAATAGACGTTAGTTGTAATAGCTAAGTAAGCTTTGGGGTATCACTAGAACTCCTTTCAAGTAAAAATGATAGTCAACATCGTAACATCACATAATGTATAGACTCCACTACGACAATGAATACATCAAGAGAAAGACTGTGAATCTAAGACATTTAGTGTTGTTTGATAAATGATGGCTTACATATATTGAGTATTTATTCTAATACATGACTTAGAGGATCATTGGAATTAACAAAATGACCAATGCTTATAATGACGATACATAATAAGAGTAATAATCCTAATTCAATGCTTTAAAGACAAATTAAACAAATGTCGAATTTATGAATATCCGAATAGCATCAATGAATGCATGAGACATCTATGCATTTTTAAGATGAAAGAAATACTGCAAGTATAATACTAACTTTTATGGACAGATACCTTTTAACTATAGACATAAAATCCTATCATTATCTTAATGTCGTTAAGACACATTTAATAGATGACGAATTTTGGTAAATACGTAAGTGTCGCAAATAAATGTGATAGTTAACCAGTTAAATAAGAACTAAACGTCCATAGGTGTAATTTCCGCTAGTATTTAATATCAATTATACTGCTTAGAAAATTTTTAATTTTTGATGAAATTTTGGAGATGTTACAATTGAAGAATAAGTGCGAATGCCAAACTCTATTAATATCCCATGTAACCAAACTGTTTGAATAGCTGCATTCACAGACCCTCTGTACTCACTTCTACTAAAGAGAGTGTGAGCGTTGCTTGCTTCTTGCTTGACCAATAGATTGGTCTTGATCCCAACATGAACACGTATCCTGAAGTAGATTTCTTGTCAGTGTTGTCTCCTTCCCAGTCTGAGTCAGTAAAATCAACTAGATCTAACTGAGCACCAACAGAATAATGAATCCCAAACTCTCTCGTACCCTACACATAGTGCAAGATTCTCCGTGTTTCCTTCCAATGCAGCTCATGTGGCTCCTGCATGTGCCTTGCCACAACGCCTACAACATAAGACATATCTGGTCTCGAATGTGTCAAGTACAATAAGCTACCAATCAGCTGCATGTAAAAAGTGCTATCAACCAAAGGAGTAGAACCACCTTCTTCCAATATGAGACCAGATAGGAAAGTAAATGTTGCTGCTTTGGAATCAATCATGTGGAACTTTTTCAGCAAGTCAGATGCGTATCTAGATTGTGAAATCATGATCCCTAAAGTATTTTGAGTTACTTCAAGGCCAATAAATTGTTTCGGCATCCCTAGATGTGTCATGGAGAAGGCTTTGCTCAAAGCAGAATTGATGTTCCTCGACCCAATAGATGAACCACCGGTGATGAGCAAGTCATCCACATACAATACAATCAATTGTAGGAACCTCCCTTCTGCTCATGTAGGCATTGCAATCAGATCTGCATATTTTGAACTTCTGTGACAATAAGAAAGAATCCATTTTGGCATACCATGCCATGGGGGATCGCTTAAGCCCATACAATAATCTCCTTAGTCTGCATACCAAGGATGGATCATCAGTGTACCCCTCATTATTTTTCATATAGATCTCTTCTTCTAAGTCACCATGCAAGAAGGTACTCTTCACATCCATGTGATGTACCTCCCACTGTTTTGAAGCTGCAATGGCCAAAACAAGTCTTACATAATCCATTCTTGCTACAGGAGCGAATGTCTCATTGTATTCAA
This sequence comes from Larix kaempferi, assembly GCA_027924585.1. NCBI lineage: Eukaryota > Viridiplantae > Streptophyta > Pinopsida > Pinales > Pinaceae > Larix > Larix kaempferi. Next base: position 10,158,674 of record BSBM01000073.1, read on the forward strand.
AATTGTGAACTTGTGAGTACCCCTTTGCAACCAACCGAGCTTTGTACTTGGTTGTAGATCCATCAGAAGAAAGTTCTTTTTTGTAGATCCACTTGCACTGAACTAGCTTCCTCCCTAGGGGAAGAGAGAAAAGATCCCATGTATCATTGTTTTGTAGTGACTCATATTATTCATCCATGGCAACCTGCCATCTTGGATCATGGAAAGCCTCTTTGAAGGACTGTAGATAAGAACCTACCATCATGTATCACCCCTTAGGGAGAAGTGGATTTGTATGATATAGTTCAAGATTATCATCTTGGTACTGAGATATGGTTCTCCTATGGTCAAATGGATCACCATCTATGTTCCCAGAAAATTCAAGGACTTTGTGAGCCCATTTTTTCCTTGGGTTGGGAGTAGTTGTTGGATCTTTATCTTCATACTCAACATCAAGATTTGATTCAACTTGTTCCTCATATTCAAAATCTGAATCTGGATCATTAGAAGAGACATCATTCTGATCTTCATTAGGTGCAAATGGATTAGGCATAGTCTATGGAAAAAAATGTGAGAACTCATATGCCTTTGAGACATGGTTTTCAACACTTTTCTCTATTAGCTTCTCAAATGAGATCTCTGCAATCTTAACTATGTCAGGTCCAAAAACAACATTCTTCCATGAATCTATGTTTGTCATCTGATAAACAGATAACAAGTTTGTTGCCAAGGAAGGCACATACAAAACATTCTTGAACTGTCCATGCTCCAAGTGTATTGTGCACTTCCCTTCAGCAAAGATCTTTGAATTATATCCCATGTGAATACTAGTACCATCGGTGCGATATAGAGAAGAAAATGATTCTCTGGACGAAACCATGTGGTTGGAGCCTCCATAATCAATGAAGAAGGATTTTGATTGTGAGAATCAAGCCTTCAGTGCATGGAATCTCTCATGATCATATGTCTCACTTCCATAATCAGTCTTCCTTGTGCCTTCTGGGAGGGCAATGTTGTGTTGTTCAAGAAGTTTGTTCATTTGATCTATCTTCTTCTTCATGCATGAACTCTCTGGATGGTTTTCTTTCTTGCAATAGGTACATTTGGTCTTCTCAAACCTCTTTTGACTATCCTTCTTGGAGTTGTAGGCTCCTTATGATGGATTAGGAATCTCCCTTAGCTTGGATTCATATTGGTTCTTGTCCTTTCCCTTCTGCTTCCCTTTAGCATTCACACTTTTTAACTCCCCAACCATAAGAGCCTAATTCTTGGAGGCTTTCATGGCTCTCATTTGAATGAGTTTGTCTTGTTCTTGGATCAGGGATTCTGTGAATGAATCTAAAGAAGGAATTTTCCAATTGGGGATTGACAATCTCCCAGAGTGGAAGGTGGACAAAAATACTGAAAATTTAGAACCAATATTGATTAGGATGGATAGCACCAATTGCTCATCCTTCTTTTCAATTCCACATTGTTTGCACTGCATAACCAAGGACTTGAAATTTCAAAAGAACTGTTGTATGGTTTCAAAATAGCTGGGTTGAAGAGCAATTAATTCATTCTCCAAAATGTGGCCTCTCAGCTCATCTTATTTACCAAAGAGAGTTTCAAGCTTCTGCCAAACCTCCCTTGGGGTTTTCAATCCATCAAGATGTAAGATTAAGTCTCTGGAGATGTGAATATACATAAAACCAAAATCCTCATTGTAACATCCCAAAATCCTTGCCACTTCTTAAGAGGAAATGGAGAGATTTTTTTTTTTAATCAACATACTTTCAATATTCATACAATCATCGATTCACCTACCAAGGTGAATAACATCTAGACAATCAGATACATAGCTGTACCGCAATATGGAAAATCCCTTCCAAGCATAAATGCATGCAAACCAAGTTTCTCTTTATAACCTTATAAAGCAGATTTTAAGTAGAAAATCTATTTCAAGTTCGTGTACAAACTTGGGTAAGAAATACCACACAATTTTGAACTTGGTGCAACATAGAAGAACACTCCTTCTACACAATAAGTTAGCTTCATAACTCGATGTTATCTTTAACACAACACTCTTAACTAGAGTCATTTAACATCAGAAGCATGCCTATGTACCATAAGTCTCACATAGATAAAAAACCAAGATATACACCTATCTTTCCAAGCATAGAGACATGTAATACATTAAATCAAAAAACGAAAGATATATCACAGTGTGACTACTTGTAGAGTAATAAATCAATTCGATACTCCATCATACTTGGTAATTATAACATTAATTACAATGGTGCATGAACATACATTCATGTGCTAGGTTCTATTTCATGCCAAGATACTCATTTAATAAGTTACATACTTAATAGACCTTTAGAAAACTTGTCGACACATCTTTAATGCATAATGGAACACCTTTGCGAACACATAAGTAGGAAATTCAATTAATATTCAACATCACGGTGTCGTAGCTTTCATTAACAATAAATTCAACTAACCAATAGATGTAAGTGCACTATTAATCTTATCATAAGTCAATGAAGACAAAGTTATACTCCTATATAACAATATGAGAACCTGTCTAGTTTTTCTCTTACACCCATTAAATACTATGTCCACCATAGGTTATGTCGAAAGGTGCAATCATAACCTTAAGGAGAGTGGGCTAGGTTATGTTAACTATTCTCCTTTACATAATTCACAAAATGCATACAAACATGTTCTTTTCACACATACGCTTGCATAGATCACAATCGATGCAACTGATTCTAAGATAATGTATCCCTCTTAATCCACATAAGATTTTACAAATTTATTCTAATGCACAAGAAGATTATCATTTCTTCTATGCATCCACAATCACATGCTTACACATCAAACATAATTTCTAATATATGTTTTCACATCAAAGACATGGAATGGTAACACCATAAACATGTGTATGATACTATTGTTCCCTAGGGTCAGCATCATACTAGAATATATTTTTCAAACAAATGCAGTCTCTTTCCTTTGGCCATCTACCAATCAACTTTATATGAATACATGAACAAGTAAACATGATAGATATTACCAGGGTATTTTTTAAGGAATATAAAAGTATACTTAAGTATAGTATTCTAGGCGATTATTTGGATTGAAAAAAACATATATATAGATTGGTAGGCGAATATTAAATATGAAACCTACAATTTACTCATGAAACTAGTGATTTTTGGCAAATATTATGATAAAAAAACATACTTTATGTAAATATAGGCAATATTAGAGACTAAAAATGACCAAAAAGCAAATTTATTTTTCAAAAAAATGCCCCGAAAATAGCCAATTGACGAAATTTCGCCCCTAAAAATTTCCCTGGATATTACTATTCACTTCCATTAATCGAATACAATTAAAGACACAATCAGACGAGCCAATATATATATCAATGTGTATGATAAATTTACAAGCATACTTTTCTCACCACCTCGGTAGAAACTGAAGAAGGGTTATTCTTTCCGTCTTCTTATTCATGTACTCATCATACTTACAACATTGCATTAGCACTATAAAGCATACTACAAAAACTCTAGATATCTTTTCATAAATCACGATACATTAAATTGAACTACAAGCATATATATTTGTTAAGGGGAAATAATGTGGGCAATGCAACGCTCCACCAAACCGTAGCCTCTTCGACGGCATATACTACGTCCGTCCGAAGGCCACCCCCGAGCTGGGCATGGTAATCCATAAACAAGATAGAGAGTCTTAAGTCTCGTCGCCCTAGAACTAATCACACACAGCTCTAGAGGTTAATGCAATACTCCTGCAAGTCAAAAGGTAGTAATCCTACCTAGACACTTCTCGTGTCCTAATCCTTGTTGTTCTCGGCGGGCCCAAGTCTGTACTCCAGACTTGGCCGTCTATGCCCCATGGCATATGCATGTGTTAACTAACTTCCATCCACGACAGTCGTAACATAAATAATACAACAAGTGCATTCGATAAGCCACCCAAACATTCAACATGCACTCAAGCATTCAATCATGCAACCGAAAGATATCATATGATACAAACATCATAAACATACATATGGACATAAGAAACGCATCCGACATGCCAATAATGCATTCGACATGCGACCACGAAATGCCAAGCATCATAATTTAAGTGTGTGTAAAGCTTCCACTGCAGTCGACATGCAACCCATGCATTCGACATGCAACCACAAGATATAAAGAACCATAAATGAGTATGAAACATACGAGGTGCATTCGACATGCGAACACCGGGTATTGTGCGATACCAACATCATAAAATGTGTATGAACATAAGAGGTGCATTCGACATGCAACCTCGAGATGTGGGATGATACCAACATCAAAATATATCTACCAAGAAGCTTAGTCGATGCTTATAAAAAAACAATGCATACAAACGTCAAACATGCATCCTATAGATGCATGTGATACCCACATTAAATATCTGTATATGCTTCACCAATGCATATAAAATCAAGCATAAACCATGCATACCGCACAACCATTGCCCTATGCAACACACCCATTGCATAGTATATATTTAGTTTAATTTATTTTATACAATGCATATAGAACATAACAATTGTGCGAAGTGCAACCATTGTATAACAATGTATATATCATGTAACCATTTTAATGATATATAAAACATAGCCTAGGCAAGCAACTTAATGCTGACGCAAACAACATAGTTTTTGATGCATACAATGCCACTAATTGCACATATTTAACCAATGCATATACCCTCGTTCTGACCTAAATACTAAGGGTCTAACATGGTGTACCACATGCATATACCACTAATGAACATAGTGTAATGCAAGCATCGTAAGTTATATGTAAAATTAGTCAATGCATATAATGCATTTGACATACAACATAAGCATAAGGTAATCCCAATAGCATGAATATGTATGCGAAACATAAGAAAAGGCCTTCGACATGCAATCATGCATTCGATAAGCCATCAATGGACATAATGTCCTACAATTATCATGACTATGTACATGCAACATTTCCATTGCATTTTCATTCCAAAGCATCCCAAACTTAATAGATTTTAAATGTGAAATGAGTACGGGCAAATAACCTTTAGTATGCAAAAAACACAATAAGTATTCTTCCAAGCAAATCGACTCCAAATATCCAACATCAAAACCAATCTTATTCCAATGCATAAACTATCAAACTAAAATTTGATTCATACTCATAGGGATTTCATGAATATTGTGTGGTGTCAAAGTATATAAATACAACCAAATTCACTACGCAGCAAACTAAAATGTTGCATTCACCACCAGCTGCGTACGATCCCCAAACTCATAAGAGTTCCATGAAATCGGTAGTCGCTTTAATATATAAATCTCAGTGACATCAAACGCAGGGCACTTAGAGGTTACGGTGGCAGAGCACCTTTATGCTACGGTGGTACCAAGCTCTGTGCACACCGAGAGGTCATGGCATCCAACAAGGAAAAGCATGCCAGGTTAAAACACTAATCCAAAGTAGCATTACGCCGACAACTAAAAGCAAACAGAGTACTTACCCATGAAAACATTAATATAAAGCAGGAGAACCAGTAGTATTTCATACCGTCCTTAGTCAATAATCGACTCCAGCAATCACGTTCACATAGAGATCATAAGCATGAAAATGAGTTCCTAAAAACGCAGGCAGCCAATTAGATGCATGGGAAACGATTCGCTTGCTCCACAATACACAGAGTATTTATCCATGAAAACTTTAATATAAAGAAGACGAACCAGTAGTATTTCATACCATTCTCAGTCAATAAAATAAAATCAAGTAATCACAGGGTCGTGAGCTGCACCCAGCTGCGCCCTTCACCATAAGCCATTTCATATGAGTTAAAATCAAACAATCGCAGGGCCGCGAGCTGCACCCAACTGCACCCTTCCCCATAAGCCATTTTATATGAATGTAAAATTAAACAAGCACATAAACATGAAATGCAAAAATACAGAGCCTTGCTCTCCCGTATCCACGATTTTTCCAGCCAAGAAAAATACAATAAAGAAAAAGACAAGGCGTTGGGGTTCCACGCTATTCTCAGCATAACCAGAGGCACATAAGCATACAATGCAAAAGAAAATATCAACGCAGAGTACAAACAACAATTGGTGGCTCGGCCCTGTCACTGAGGTCCCAATCGTAGTTGGGCGTTTTCTCTTTATTAGAGATCCCCAGAACAACGTTGAGCTACCAATAACTGAAAGGTAACTTCTGTACAATTTGTAGCCTCATCCTGGCTAGGCGTCTTCGCTCTCAGCAACAAAATACATAACCAACATGTACTGGAATACAAAGCAATAAAATGATTTTAGGCCATCACTTCGGATCATACAGAGCCATAAAACGAGGAAAAAATAGACCCCTTCACGAAATTTACAGGGTTCAATCCCAAGAATCGAAACATCACTCCAAGTCGAGGGGTCTCCCTCCATCTTCGGCCTCCTTCGACCTCCTCTTGCACTCCTCCCCAAAACAAGTGCGTGGAGGCTCTCCCAGAGGGATACCCAAAACTAGGTCAAAAAAGAAAAAACATATGAAAATTATAATAGATTAAAAAATATATTCCCATTTTTTTTCTCATGTTTTATATAAAACAAAGACAACCATAAAAAGAATTAAAATATCCCATAAAATATATTGGTATGATATATTTGGTATAAAATATATAAATTATTTTATATCACAACATAATATATATTACAACATAAATGCATTAAATACATCCCATAAGATATATTGGTATGATGTATAGCATCTATGTTTATATATAAAAACATATACTCCAACAAAAGTGCCATTTAATATAATCTCCAACTATCATAATTAAATTAACTTGGATCAAGATTAAAAGCTAAACTAAGCCAAAAACTTACGACGACGACGTTTACGACTTTAAGACTTTCTTCCTTTTGGTTCACCATGCCCTTTTTACACTCTAAGTTGCATTGCGAGAATTAGTTTAGGTTATATGTAGTGTCAACATGCAAGATAAACCAAACTGAGTAATAAAATATTTTACTAGAGATGGAGACGTTACACTCATCTAACTTGTTCAGGTACTTTGCTTTCTCAACAACTTCCTGAGGTTCGACCTCCTTGCGCAATGTGACCTTGTACAGACTCTTGTTGTGCAAGCCTATCTGCATATCTGCCCTCCAATCCAGATAATTGAAGGGTGTCAAGATTCTTGGTGTCAGGATTCTTGGTGTCAAAGAAGCATTCAAATTCTCCATATGTAACTGCTAGAGCGAATGCAAACTGCTACTGGTCCACTGAGAACTTCTCAAAATCCTGCAAAAAATCTCAAATTGAAGATAAACCAACCCTACTAGGCTTTGATACCATGTGAAATTCTGGAACATAGTAGATCATTGAGCTTGAGAATACATCGCGGTGATAAGATTAGAAAGGAGGAAGAATTACAGTGAAAATTGTAGTGAATTGAGCAGTAAAATTAAACATGCATTGAAACTCAAATGTGCACAGAAAAGTGTGTCATGTTCTATTAAACAGTATATTCAACAGATATGGTACAATAGAGAGAATTTGAATACCAAGGGAGAATTCATATCCATGTCAGTCTAGCATAGGAAATATCACCACTACAATTCTCTGAATGTTCCAAACTCAATTGATTGTCAGTGAACTGAGCATGAAGGGTGCATCAGTGAGTTTTGCATGCAAATTAGGCTAGAGAGGGTTCATTTGATCATAGAGAGTTGCAATTGGATCTCAAACCCCCCACTAGAGTCAGGAACTCAGGTGGACTGAACCAGATCACTGAGTTAGCTCCTAAAATGTAGGGAAATGACTTTGGATGGCATGCATGTAGGGTGCATCAAGTGGCTAATGGGTCCTATATGACATCTTCACACCACTAGGGGGCCAACAACATCATCCAATACTAGAAAAAGTGCAATAATACTGAGGTAGACAAGGTTGGGTATTAATTATCCTAAGAGGAAGAGGGAAAATCAGTGGACAAGGGCGTGAGGTATTTTGTTTGACATACAAGGGATACTCAATTGAGATGTAGTATGGTTGATGCTAGTTCTCTATTGAATGGTTTTCATGTTGCTCATGTGCTTGGTTGGTTAATGGATCTTCAAATTGTTAATGGAATTGAGGTAATGAAAGATTATGATTTCTATCTTTTATGTGATTGTTATCAATTGGAAGTATAGTTTAGGTGCATATTTCATAGGTGATTTTTTAAGGTTATAAGTCATACTGGGAGATTATATAATTATAGGAATAGAATTTTGGTGGGAAGGTAATACTTTGTTTAGCAAATGATTGAGATTCACTCCATTTCTCAATGATTGAGATTGAATCTCAATGAAAAACTCTCAATTGTAAAAAATTGAAATTTGCATCGTAAAACCAATCTTGTCTAACCCTTTTGAACATAGAATACATGATTGAATTATATGAAGGGAAGTATGAATGAATGAATGAGAATCATTGCTCCACCGACGTTCCATGCACACACAACCAAAACGATTACAAATCAATCAAAGAATTGTGTGTTTGTTGCATCGTTGTGGAATCATAGGACTTATATTAAAAATAAATACACCATACAAACATGTTTTGTAGGCATGATATCACAGTAAGAGTAATTCACAATCATTTGGTCAAAATAATTTCAAGAAACTGGAAATTTGACCTTTAAGTATGTTTCTAACTGGTGATATTGGTCACTCCAAATCCTCTTCCTTGCAACAAATTTTTCGTACACACAAATATTATTTTGGTCAACTTCCAAATCCTCCTTCCTGCAACAAATTTCTCATACACACAAATATTATTTTGAATAATATCCAAATCCTCTTCCCTACAACAAATTTCTCATACACACAAATATTATTTTGGTCAACTTCATTTTACATTAGATGATTCAACGTTCTTTTTATTCATTAATAAATAGCATCATATTCATACTTCTAATGGATGTAAGATGTAAATTATAAACACAAATTATTTGATGTTCTATATAACAAGTTTTAATAGGCATTTATATAATAATAATAATTTGTTTTTAAAGTTAAACGCCAATTTGGTATACGATAATTAACATTAAGTATCATTTCCTTATTAAATTTGAAAATAAGACTTTAATGATAATGAAGCATTCATAACAATCATATTAAGTTAAAATATTAAAAAAAATTATAAACTTTAACTTGATTTGTATTTTTATTAATTTATAAATATTCGTATTGAATTAATTTGTAATAAAGGAGGTAAAAAACTACATTTTTTAAATTGTTTTAATTTTACTAATAAAATATGATTTTTAAGGTGGTAGGTGCCAGGGTGAATTCCCTTAGATCTCAATGGGAATATAGTTGTAACTTATGAATGGGGCATGGGACTGGCCACAAATATAAGTTATGATCTTTTTATGGGCCTTCAAATTAAAGTGTCTCTAGGTAATCAAAATGTAATAATTGTGGGAGACTTATGGAGTCATCTCACAGGCAAGGAAGGAAGTTTTCAATCCAGACACCATTATAGGGAGGTTGCGGAATCAAATCATGGATCTTCTGAGAAAAATTCAAGACCCAAATCTATTGTGTAGTAGACACCTTGACAACAACATGGCCGCCAAAGTAGCTAACGAGGACACCCACCTGGATCGTGGAATATTGGTTAAAAATGGAGGTCACCAGCGCCATTGGTAGCTCCCCTAGGATTTAATTTGGATGTCATTTCAGAATATCTCCCAATCGCATTGCATGCGTTCAAACTACCAGACTAATTCCATCATTTTTACGGGAGAAATCCCGCATTTTCATTCTCGCATGAGTGAGTTCTCCCATTGGTTCTATTATTCTGCTGTAAGCATGGATCTACTCTTCTTTTATAAGGTTTCTATTGGTTCACTGCTTGTTCATTGTGGGATATTGTTGGAGTTCAACCACAAGGTTGTGATCTATGAAAATTCTAAGGTAGTTGCGTGAGGACGTCTGGAGATTATGTGGAGGGATGAGTTTTGTATCCCACGTACGGGCTTACAACCCATTCCAATGGGCAGTCAGCTACAGGTTTCTGATAGAGGATTGGTCTGGGGGGTTCTTATTGTGTGCCTTCCTGCCTCGATCATGAAAATGTTAGAAGGTGTAGTTATGGAGGAGTTGGGATGGGGCACAAGTTTGGGAGAAGTCAAATTTGATATCATGGACATGAAGATCATCATGCAAAGAGTTAATTCACAACTACTTAAATGGGTTTTTTCAAGTATTGATCATGTGACCAATTATGTTTCTCATTTGGACGCGTGAAAAAAGGAGCCATGTACTACATAGAACCCAAAACAAGAAGATGTGGACCCCTTATCTCTTGAAAGAAATACATTTAGATGCAAATATAAGGAACCACAATGAAGAATTCAATTGGGTGGGTGAGTGGGATGCAATGGACCAAAATCATCCACTAGAAGGGAGTTTTAATGTGTTCAAGCTGATAGAAGACTAGGAAAGAATGAGTCTTGTAATTTTGGAGATAATTCAGTCCTAGTGTTGGAATGGTGAAACTATAATTTCATATCCTATTCAATACCCATTTATAGAAACAAAGTAAGACTGAAACCATGGGTGCAAATAGGATCCCCCCAAAAAAATGTGTGTGCTCTCGTAGTTCCTAAACCTATATCATACAGGAAGAAAGACCAGCTAATATATAAAATGTCATTTTATAATGAATTAGTAAATTTATTGACCATATTACTTTCCCCCTTATCTAAATAAGTAACTATGGGGAAATGAAGGGGATTGGGTTGGACATGAAAGAAAATAATGGATTCTTTTCACTGCCCTTTAGGAATTGATGCAATTCCTTCTTCGAATGTCGATTCAGAAACGACCAAATCTTACAAAAAGAGATCGGATCTAATAGAGCCACTATATGGGATAAAAAAAACAATTTGCATAGACCAAAATTGTAACACTTCTATAATTTTCATTTTTATTTTAACCAATAAAAGGTAATGTGACTAATGTAATTTTTGCCATCAAATGTTATGGTATTATTTCTAGTTTAAACCTGTATAATATGATAAAATACATTAACTTGGTATTTAGATTAGACAAATACCTTTGATGGGTGCCTTGTAAAGGTTTAACAAAATTTACTATTGTTATACTAAAATATCCATATTCTAATCATACTCACCATATAGTGTTATGAGTTTAAAACTTTGTTTCACCTACATAAATATTTATATATTTTTGTTGTAAATTACACTTTTAGACCTTATACTTTTATACAAAAGGTGGCAAGCACTAAAGATATTATTTTAATCTTGCCGCATGTTATCATGATGGCGGACTTCCTCAACTTAAAGCTTTTGATTATACCTTCACTCCATGGTAACATCTCTTTTTATATCCTTGACATTAAGTATTCATGCAACGGTATTAATCGGCACTTGGGATGAAATATTTGGCAAGACTATGGTCCAAAGTTTAGTGCAGGTTTTTATTATTAATTTTTTTTAATAAATTAATTATTTTTGTTACGATTTTATTGACTCAATAGAGATGATGTATGGCTCATTTTATCCTCCCCAAGGGCCAGTAGCATGCTAAGGTGAGTGTATCTTATTTTCCCAATCCTCGCAGTTAATGTATTTAAAGATCCAAATCCTAGGCTTTATCAAGCGCCGAGAGGAATCAAATCTCTAGGGGCAAACCTCTCCTTGAATAGCTCCCTGAGTACAATACCCGAGCCACCTAATCCTAAGCTCTAAAGTCTCTAGTTTAAGTCTCATATTTACTTTTTACTTTGTATTATTCTTTTTTGTTTATGGCCGACATAATATTTATTACTTTTTACTTTGTATTATTCTTTTTTGTTTACTTTGTATTATTTTGTTACTCGACAAAATCGACAAACACTCTAAAGTCTCATATTTACTTTTTACTTTGTATTAAAAGTAAACGGTAAAGTCTCTAGTTTAAGCCTCATATTTACTTTTTACTTTGTATTAATCTTTTTTGTTTATGGCCGATATAATATTTACCACCTAATCCTAAGCTCTGAAGTCTCTAGTTTAAGTCTCATATTTACTTTTGACTTTGTATTATTCTTTTTTGTTTATGGCCGACATAATATTTATTAGTTTTTACTTTGTATTTTTTTTTGTTTACATTGTATTATTTTGTTACTCAACAAACACTCGACAAACTCGACAAACACTCGACACATGTTACAAGATCTCCCTCATACTGGGCTGTAGAGCGCCTCTCGGCGCAATAAACCACTAGTACATTAAAGTCAGTATATATTGCTTCTATGATGCTTGTAGTTTATGTATTTAATAAACCACGGGTATATTGCATTAAAATCTCAATAGTATGTTGCCACGACATTAAATTGAATGTGAGCTAACACACATATCTTTGTTTCATTTTGACTTTACGATAGGTTTTGATCGAAATTTGGTAAATTTTTTTTGGTAAAATACAAATTTAAAAATGTTTAAATTTTGTTTTTGGATCTAGAAAGAGATTCAGCACCCTCAAATACCCCATGGCACTCAAATTATGCAATTTCCATAGCTAATATATGTGAATCTAAGAATTTTTAAAGATTTCCAACTAAATTGCGAACAAAATAAGACTAAAAATATGTTCAGAAAAAAGTTGTTCAAAAGTAAAATATTTAAACTATACTTTATTGTTACTCCTTTCTTTAACCACTCTTTAATTAAAGCTTATTTAAATCTTAATCAAGATGCATTTAAACCCAAAATCTGAAATAATATTAAACCACTAACTATAACAAAAAATTCATATCTTTCGAAAAATACATAACTAATGCTAACCATATAAGTGATGCTAACCATGTGACTAAGACTACCCATCCATCCTACTAGGACGAAGGCAACAAGTTCCTCCAAAAAGTATTCGAACAATGATCAATAAAGGATGGTAGAATTTGGTCCACCCAACAAAGAGAGAATCCCATAACAATTTCTTCGTAGACATTATTAAGACGTCGCGAGCACCCTCGTCGCCTCTAGAGACCCCCATTCCAGAATAGAGCAAACCCTTTTCGGCCAGTTGCTTGGCCCTCCGCTCGGTGTTCTAGTACCGAGTGTTGCCCCCCCTCTACGATCAGGGGAAAGAAAATGTTATTTCATATATGATGTTAGATGTTCCTTAAGACGAACATTTGAAAATCAAAGCTAAGCCAGTTAAACTTTGATTTGATATTTTGAGCTTTTTATATTTAATGTTTTTTTTTGCAATGTGTAGATTAAAAGAAAACATAAGCATAAAATTCAAAAAAATGGAGCTCATTCGACTATATCGCATTGTTTTTTTTCATCTTTTCATTATTTCACTGTTGTAAAACAAAGAAACTAAGCAAAGTACCAAGTAGGATTCAACAAAATAAAATAGAATATTAAAAGAATAATATAGAAATAGTAAACGAAACCCTAACCAACCAAGTAAAACAAGAGTATAAGTTATGTTTTATTAGGTGCTTTGTGAAAGTTTAAAATGAAAAAGGGAAAATGAAACAAGTTTTGATGAATGTGGGAAACTAGAACGATGAAATGCATGACCAAAATATTAGCTTTTAAATAGATGTTTCACATTTACATTATATGGCATAATAAGCCTTTTTGAACCCTTATAAAAGGATGGACTAGAATTGTCCTAAGCATGTCCCATTGTTCTCATGGATCGTACAAAAACATGTCAAGAATTGTAAAGGAAACAAGACTAGGAACAACAACTCTTCTCTTCAAGGGAATCGATAAACTTACTCGAAAATTTGTATTAACTCTAGAAATTGTTTACTAGTTAGAGCTAAGTAGAATCCCAAACACCTAACTATTTACATTGAAATATGAAAAGCAATTTATACCTAACACTCAAAATTCTGGCTTAAACCTTTATATTCATTTACACTCTCAAAGAACATCTTGCTACGAAAACATATTTTAGGTCTTGGAGAAAAATAGTAAATGGAAATGAATGCACTTAATTAAACTAGCTTCTAGCACTTAGCTTACCTCTCTCTATTATCCTCTCTCTTATTAACAAGGATAATTTTAAGGGCGAAATTTAGCCCATGGGCTATTTTTCCATTTTTTTTCCAAAAAAAGATTCGCCAATTTGCATTTTTTGAAGCCCCATTTCGCCCAATTTTGATGGGGTAAAATTTTTTCACTCTAAAATTCGCCAAATTATTATATAAACTATATAAAATCCTTAGAAATTGAAATAATTTTAGAAAAATATCGCCAAATATTTTATAGTTGACATTTTAAGAATTGTTAAGATTCGTCAATGTTTATACACTTTTAAATAAGCATGGGTCCTTAAAATTATCCCTGCTTATTAATGTTTTTTCTTCTCTTATGCGGGGTTGTATTTAAATATTTGTGGAGCAATTAAATTGATTTATCAATCTAGATAAGTTTCTTGAAACTATATTTGGGAACCTAACCTAATTCCTAGGTAACTCAAAATTGATTAGGCCTCCACTATCTAGAAAATCAATGGCTAAAATGAAATAAACAATAATTGCTAGTGTTATTTCAAACATGTATCTCTATGGACAATTTATGATTTTATTTATTTCTTGTACATTGTAGCTATGCATGACTAGGAAAAAGCTCAAATAGTTGGGACACCCATTGAAGAACATAAGTGATCCCAAGGCATCTAAAAGCATAACTAAGAGCTCCTCATCCTTGATAAGTAAATAAAATAGAAGCAAAGTATTTCTCAAATATTGATTTTTGATCCTTACCCCAACATCATTATATTTTTATGAAGGGTCAATATATTTCCAAGCTCCAAATTTGTATCCAAAGTGACTTGGATCACAAGAATGCCTCGTAATCCTTTTTTGAGAATGGGTTCAACCAATGCATAGAGAACTTTAACAAATTGTTCTTATAATGAAATTGCAAAGTTGTGTTCTTGCAGTGTAAGCTAATATCAATATTCCCTTGTGAATAGCTAGTGCAAGAGAAATGCTCCATACCACTATTGGAACAATCCTCATACATATGGTGGCTTTGTTAAGATATGAGCCGATACACCATGTTGAGAGCTTCATCTGAGAAAAATTTAAGTCACTATGGAAACACTTTTTTTTTTCAAGTTTTATCTAGGGTTTCACTATTTGCAAATGTGAACTCTATTTCAATTCACTAGATTCTCATCTTTTGAGCTTCTTCATCATCAACCATCACCATATCAAGATGTGTAGCATTCTCCTCGTAAAGTGTTTTAGGAATTTCATTAGTTTCATATTGGTTCATGCGAGGATCTCTAAATCATTACCTCATTCTATCCTATACAATGATTTGGGTAGAGAGTTGTGGGCTTTTACACCATAGCATGTGTGTATCACAACTACATTCGAGCATAGGGTCATGGCCATTGGTTACATGTTTTAGGAGGGATTTATCTCTCACATGTAATGTGGGAGTGGATTTGAAAGGCTTTATATACATAACTCACTCACATAACCATTGACATAGAGTGCAATTCAAACCAGCTTGGGCTCTTCCATGGGGCTTAGCTTGGACTTTGACTCAAGGTTTGGTTTGGTATGGTGATAATATTTCTTGGATTGTTTTGCATATGGAAATAGGATGAGCTTTATTTTGGTAGAATGAGTTTTGAGCATGAGTTAGGGATTCAAAATGGCACTTAGACTTAGTTAATTAGTCTTAGGTATGATACTTAATGCCAAATAAAATTTATTATTATTATTATTTTGATCATTTATTTCATTTCAAAGTTCATAACAAAGAGACTAGGTAAATATGATATTGACTATATTAGTGGTCATAAAATAAAGATGGTTTGGAAGCATTAAGATTTGATTTAATAGGAAATAAGCATGGTAGCATTGGTATCGAAAAGTAATACGACCACAATCTTTCAAGCTTTGCATTGTTGTTTTTTGGAATTTAGCAACTCATTAATTAATATTATATAAAGCAATACAATTTTTCTAGTATAAGGCTAGAAATTCATGTAGTCTAGAATTTAATTATCATAACTAATAATGGATTTGATCTTAATATAACATCTTATCCTTAGAAAGTGTTTTCCCCTGAGATGTACTAGGCTGAATTTAATACATGCCAGGGCATGATGAGGCTCAAATTTTATAGATTTTATAACTAAATATGTGTCAAATGAGATAAAAATTTGATGCTTCTTGAATCTCTTTGTATGTAAACAATTATGCACTATTTTGGACGTATGAATTCATTTTAGAGGAATTTCATGGAGTGTGTACAACACCGTGGATTTAAATGAAAGTGAATTTTGGTAGATGGAACAAATTGGAGATGTAAGAGGTGTTTGCAGGACAAATCTCTTACACTCAATGAAAGCAGAAACGTATTGAGCTTTTGTAAAAAGAATTTAGCGGTTTATTACATAATGTAAACTTCTCATGAGTTTTTATGAATTTAGATGCAACATCACATACATAGAAATAACAATAAAATAAAAATTCACATAATATTGGATCATATGAACATCCTAAACTTGGAACAAAGGTCAAAATAATGAAATATCTGATACAATTTCAACAATTCAGCCATACATTTACATCAATGACACAAACATAGGTGAATTTGTTGCTCAATGCTTTATTAATATCTTAGGAAATATTTACATAGATATGAATCATATATGGAAAAACTGGAGAAGGACAAAATTATAGAGGAAAAACACCTCTGCAACACTCCACAATCTTTATCTCAGAAAAGTTCTTACAATACAAAAAAATTACATCGGCTCAACAATTCTAGAGACACTCTAAAAAAATGCCAGCCTTGATTATTGAGCTTGAGATATATTATATAGCCTTCAAGTTGTAACTGTTTTATGTTTGCCTTAACTAATTTGTAACAACCTTGTAGGTCTATCACTTTCACTTTAATTTTACAATTGCTTAACATCTTTTCTCTTATTCATTTCTTCTTGCTTGACCCCTTTTTGGTTCCCTTAGGATGAGATCAATTCCCTCTCATTTTTCCACTTGCTTTCCCAATTGGTTGACCAAATGGATGTACACATAGTTGTCCCATTGGCCTATAAACTGTCTGCCCGAGGAATTGATGCATCATTTGTATGTTGGATTTTCCTCTTGGTCGCAAGAAAACTTGAGGACTTGGATTCCCTGCAGACCATCCTTATACTTGGCTTAATGTTTTTTCTATAGTTTTCTGTTGGGGAAGCAAAATAAAGTTATGGTACTTAGAAACAAATTTCCACTCCTTACCTATTGGGTAGTAGTGTACTTTTAATGCCTCCAATGATATTTCAGCATTTATGGTCTTCTCATATTATATAGTCCCTAATATTTTCAATATATTCTTAAGCATGATCCAAATTTCAAATTCAAATTTCAACCTGTCAATTATTTGATCACCACTTATATCTCCTTCTAACACATCAAATTGGATTACCTCATCTCTCTTTTGGATTAGCTTGTATTTATATTCTTGTTTTTGATATATCTCTCCATTTCCATCCCATGGATGTGGTAATCCCAACTTTGTGACATCATTAAACATGCCCTTCAATGTAGCTATTCCATTAGTGAGCCTTTATACTACCCTAAGTTCTCTTTAGCAATGTTTGCTTCATGATAATTTGTCTAGATATCTTGATCAACTAGGTTATGTTGGCAATTTGCAATTCTTCTAATTTCCTTTTGTTCATATTGTTTAGGTATTTAGTTATCTTCTCTTCCTTCTTAGGCATCTATCCAAGCTCTTTTTCCACTCTCTTCACTTATTCTAGAGTTTTTTTAGCCATTTCGAGCTCATCTTGGAACACATCACAATGATCCCACTTTTTTAGGAACTCCTATGTTATTCTATCCCACAAGGATTTGTTTGTTCTTCTCAACAACGTCTCTCCTTCAACATCTAACTACAAATTGGTGATTTGGATTCTTAGATCATTTATTTTAGTTTCCAAATCATTAATTTGATCTTCCTTTTCACTGAATTCATTCTCTAACTCCAAAATTATGTTGTCTTTTTTACTTACTTCATCTTCTAATTCCTTGACTATGTTATCTATGTTGTCTGGATGTTGATTTGTGGTGTCCTCTTCAATGATATCTATCACCACCTGAGCTATTTCTTTTTTTCTCAGGTTATTTTTAACTTTGTTCAGCCTCTCCTGCAAGCTGATTAACCTCTTGTAGGCTAGGAGGTGATGTTGGTGGAATAGGCTTTGTATCCAAGGAAGTTTTGTGTAGATTCAAAGCATAAATATGAAGCTCCAAATCATTTTCTTTGTTTTCATATTCCTCTGACATGCTCTTGTACTTCAACATGATCTCATAAAGTTTGCTCCTTTTCTTCTTGTGCCTTCATTAGCTAAGGATTTTGAACTTGTTGGGTTCCAAGTATCTTCAATTGCTTTTTGAGATGTGCAATTTCATTATCTTTTTGCTACAACAATGACTTAGCATGAGAAACCTCAGCTGGATTAACCACCAAGGCTATAATTTTACTTTCAAGCTCTTTAATGGTGACTTGCTTGGATTTGAAAATCACTCTTTTTTCCTTTAGCAACTCCTCAAACTTCTCTAGAGTTGTTCTCAGTCTTCTTTCCATGGCAGGAGATTGCAGTACCTCTTTGCACATCATTTCACTTTCTTGTCTGTAGAAATCCACCCTGTCTAATTTATCAAACTTTTGAAAATATACCTCATACTCATTTTCCCTCCAATCACTAAATGTTGAGGGCATTCGCACTTGGGATTCTAGAATAGAAATTATAAGAGTATCATTTTTATGATCTGCTATAGTTATCAATCTCTTTTATGTTTCTCCCACCTGCTTCCTGATATCTATGACCAAGTTCACACTCCTTTCTCTTATACTCATATATCTATTTTGAATATTTGACTTTATTAGTATTGGTCCTGCAGAAGGTGAGGCCCATGACACCTAAGGTACCGTGAATTCTAAAGAGGGGTAATGTGTGAACTTGACCGGTGGCCCTTCTCTGCTACTTGGTGGTTTCTCTGTCAATTCATTCAACTATCTTGGGAGCTCAACACACCTATCTTTCTCCACCAATGCATGATATGCTCCTCCTCCTTCTGTTATGGAATTTTTAGCTTGATGTCCTTGTTCAACCCCATCAATTTTCATGTCTATTTGGAGCTCTTCAGCTCCCCTGTTCTGTCCTCTTTGTGCACTTGTGACATCCTTCCCTTACGCAATACAATGAACTCTGCTACATGTTCGCAACTTTCCATATTTGTAATTCTCTCCCACTTAGGTTTGGGAACATAGTTGTAAGGAGAGTTTTTGTTTGCAACTCATAATTTTCATATATAATCTAATCTACTATTTTTATATCATGACTCAATTGTAATAGTTTCTTTTTCTCTCAGAACATCCTTGGAGGTGATGAATCATGCGTCAGAGTGTAAGTTATAGCCATAAACTTGTTGGAAAACTCTGTATAATTGGGGTTATCAGGATTTCTCAAAATTAGGCCATTCCATTCATATACAGGAAACTAATTTCCATTCTCATATGTGAATTTGAAGTTCCATCCTTTATAGTGCTCATAATTGTGCTATAGAAACATATAAAACAACTAGGAGGGATATCCAAATTGCTATATTGTAGGAAGCTCTTCTAGATGGGCATGAGTTGCTTGGGCCAAGTAACTACATAGATCAAAATTTGGAGGCATAACCCCAAAGGAAGGGGTTAATCAATGTAGGAACCCTAGGATGGTATCATCTACTTCCTTATCATTATCTTACCCCAAGGTTGAGGATATTAAGGATATGGCCTACTTCGAACTTTTAGAAAGGACCATTATGTCATAAGGGGAAGGAGAAGTGGGGATTGCAATCCCCCTTTATAAGTGCTGAGATAAACAACGATTTCTTTCAAGTGGCTTTAAGGATAGGTAGGATGTGGCAATGTTTTACTCATTAAGGGTTTGCAAGGATAGGAACTCGGGAAAGAAAAAAAATTTCTGAATAACGTCAGCATTTATCATGCACAAGTTTTTGGATTAATATGAGAAAAATATTGTTCATTTGCTGGGAGAATATATGTTGAGTATTTGTTATGTTATTTGCATGTGTGTGTGGCTGGGGGGGGGGGGGTGCGTATTTGACAACGCACCTGACGATTCCCTCCATCTAGTGGTCTCCTGTATGTGCCAAGCATTGTTCACGGCATTGGATCAAGGGGGGTTACAAAGCGGGGGGGGGGGGGGTGTCGATGTCCTTCCCCTTCTACGAAGAGGACATCGGAAATGGGAGTTATCTCATTTCCGATACAAGCGAAACTAGTTTAAAAAATTTTGGGCTATTTTTGGGTTCTTTCTAAAAATATGTAATTTAATCCCGGTTAAGGGATTGGAGTCAATTTTCAAATTGTGGTTAACATATTAGGGTTTTGAATGATGCAGAATGCCTATATTTGTATTGTGAGTGGTTAATAATAAATATGAGAAAATAAGAGGTGCGAATCTAATTTTTGTTGGTTTTCCTAGTTAAGGGTTTCCAGGGGAAATATCTATGTATTATGTGTGAATGCTATAGTGTAATCTCTATTTTGCTTAAACAAATCTGTATGCTTTGCTTCTCTACAACATGGTTAAAACTTACATGTGGTATCAGAGCTTGATTATTGGCTTCAGGGTATGCGTTTGTTGCTAAGGGTTCGATGCAGTTGATAGATATTGGGTCTATGATAAACATGGGTTCAATGGGAACTTTGTAGCATTGATTTGTTCATTGAAAGAGAATGGAGAGCAGTTCAAGAATCAAGATAAATTTAACAACCATAACTTTGAGCTATGGAAGCTCAAAATGGAGGATCTTCTTGTAAATCGGGAATAGTGGATTGTTGTGGATCCGAGTAAACAACCCATAGGAACGTCAAAAGAATATTGGGAGAAATTAGATAGAAGGGCGAGGAGTACAATCCGACTATGCTTATCAGACTCTATGTTGTTGAACATATTTGGAGAATATAGTGTGGTAAAGCTTTGGACGAAGCTAGGGAGTTTGTATCAATCAAAATCCCTAGTAAACAAGTTGTTTCTGCAAAAGAAATTGTATCACCTCAAAATGGATGATAACGACACAACGTCAGAGCATCTAAATGTCTGCAATACTATGGTAAGTCAAACAACCTATATTGGCATTAAAATGGATAAAGAAGATAAATGTATTACATTATTGTGTTCCTTTCCAAATTCTCGAGATAACCTAATTGTGGCAATAGGCAGTGCTAGTTAAGCAACCTTAAAATTTGATGAAATAGTATCATCCCTGTTGTAAGAAGAGATGAGGCAGAAAGCCATGGATAATCATAGAATGGATGCCTTATTTGTGAGAAGTCGCCCTAGGAGAAAAATAAAAATAAGGGATCTGGGGGGATATCTAAATCTAAGGGTAGATCTAAATTCCCAGGAAAATTTATACGGAAGCATTGGAAATGCGGTAAATATGGGCACTATAAAAAGGATTGTAGACCTAAGAATGTTGAGAAATGAAAGGGATCTAAGGATACCCATTCCACAAAGGAAAATACCTCCTCAGAAGGAGGAGGCGATGTGTACCTAGCTTCCACAGGTAATCATTCAGATCATGCTATATGGTTGATTGACTTAGGTGTGTCGTGTCATATGACCCCTCATAGGGAGTGGTTTTGTGAATATGAAAAGTACGATGGAGGAGATGTGTTCTTGGGAGATGATTCACCAACCAATATCATTAGACGTGGAAGAGTTAATTTGAAGATCGAGTATGGAAGGATTAAAGCTCTCCCTGGAGTAATACACATTCCAAATCTAGCAAGAATCTTGATATATGTTGGAAGGATGGATGTTGCAGGTGTACAAAATGTGTGGAAATGGAAAATGTAAAATGGTTCAAGGATTAATGTTTTTAATGACGAGAGTTTGAAGGGTAAATTTGTATAGACTATTGGGAAGCACCATCATCGATGAATGTAATAGGTATGGTGTGCTTGAGGGAGGAGATAAAGAAGATAGAACCTTCACTACATCAGGTGGAAAGATAATGCTATGGAATCAAATATTGGGGCATATCGGAGAAAAGGGACTTCGATCATTACAAAGTAAAGGTATGGTTGAAGGTATGTTTGATTTCACTCTAGATTTTGACTTCTGTGAACATTGCATATATGGAAAACAAAATCTAGTAATATTTTCAACTGGTGCTACAAGAAAAAAGGAAATTTTAGAGTTAATACATAGTGACGTGTTTGGACTTGTGCATGTTGCATCATTAGGTAGATTTATGTATTATGTTTCATTTATAGATGATTTCTCAAGGAAACACATGATTTATTTCCTCCAAACTAAATCTGAAATATTTTCTAAGTTTAATGAATTTAAGGTTGTTGCAAAGAATCAAACATAAAAGAAAATAAAGGTGTTGAGGACAAATAACAGTGGGGAGTTCTGTGGGAATGAATTCGAGGAATTTTGTAAGAAGTGTGGTATAGAAAGGTAGAAGACTACTCCATACACACCTCAACAGAATGGATTTGTAGAAAGGATGAATAGGATGCTGATGGAAAAGGAAAGGAGCATGCTCAGCAGTGTCGGGATAGGATAATAATTCTGGGTAGAGGAAGTGGATATTGAATGTTATTTGGTAAATCGATCATCCACATCAACACTGGTTGAAAAAACTCTGCATGAGGTATGTACTGGAAATAAACCCTCTATTAAACATCTAAATTTTTTTGGCTATGATCCTTATGTACATGTTCCAAAGGAGAAAAGGAGTAAACTGGATAATAGAGCTGAAAAATGCATCTTTATCGATTATAAAGATGTACTTAAAGGTTAGAAGATTTGGAATCCTGTAACTAAGAAGACTATTTATAGTAGAGATGCTCTCTTTAGAGAGATCAAATAAGTTCCCAAATAGGAACTGACTCCAATGGAAAATGAACCAGAGAAAATAGAGGTTGAGCTATAAGATGAAGAATTTTACTCAACAGAAGAAGCTGAATCAGAGGAAGAAGAACCTCATACCCCACTTTTGAGGAGATAATCTCGTGAAAGAAGGAAACCAAAAAGGTATTCCCCTCCTGATTTTTTATTTAATTTTTATTTATCTATTATTGGTGATGATCTTAGAAATGTGAAGGGAGTTATTGATTCAGAGGATAGCGATCTTCGGAAGAATGCCATGATTTAAGAAATTGATTCCTTAGAGAAAAATGAAGCTGGGGATCTACTTCAATTACTATCTAGAAGAAAATCCATTGGCAACAAATGGTTGTTTAAAAAGAAGTTGAATGAAAAAAGTAAAGTGGAGAAGTACAAAGCCTGCTTAGTAGAAACTGGATATTCTCAGGTAGAGGGAGTTGATTTTGGTGAAATATTTTCTCCAATTACAAAATTAACTTCTATTGGATTCCTTCTGGCTATTGCTACTACTTTTGATCTTGAAGTAGAGTATATGGATGTGAAGACAACGTTCCTACATGGGGAAATAGAAGAAGAAATCTACATGAAGCAACCTGAATGATTTACAGTAGAGGGTAAGAGGGAGATGGTTTGCAAACTGAATAAGTCCCTTTATGATCTAAAATAGAGTCCAATGATATGGTACGAGAATTTCGACACATACATATTGGGACTGGGATTCGTGAGAAAAAAAGCTGATCATTATGTCTATTGCAAGCATGTTGGAGAACATTTTGTCTATGTGGTGTTGTATGTTGATGACATCTTGTTGGTTGGAAACAACATGAAGGTTATCAAGGAGGTGAAAACAAAACTATCCTCCAAGTTCGACATGAAGGATCTTGGTGCTGCTAATTTCATCTTAGGGATGGAGATCAAGAGAAATCGTGTAGGAAGGAAACTATGGTTGAACTAGAGAAAATATTTGGAAACAATAATGCACATGTTTAATATGCAGGAATGTAAACTAGTAAAATCTCCTATTCTTATAGGTGTGATATTATCTACATAATAGTGTCCTGAGACTGATCAAGAAAAAGAAGACATGTCCCATGTTCCTTATGCTAGTGCAGTTGGAAGTTTGATGTATGCCATGGTATGCATTAGACCAGACATTTCCCCTGCAGTGGGATTTTTGAGTAGGTATATGTCAAAACTAGGAAAGGAGCACTAGACAGTTGTGAAGAGGGTGTTTAGGTATTTGTGTGGAACACTAGATAGTGCAATTTGTTCTTAAGGAAGAAATGGATAGGATAAGGTGTTGAATGTACATTGATTTGTTGATGTTTATTGGGCTGGAGATATGAAATGTATAATATCTACAAGTGGGTATGCATTTAACCTATTTGGAGGTTCTATCAGTTGGATAAGTAAGAGACTAGATGCAGTGGCACTATCAACTACAAAATCTAAATACATGGCAACCATTCATGCAAGTAAAGAGGTTGTATGGTTGCAAAGATTGTGTTTGTACATTAGGTTTGAACAACAAGATATAAGGTTAGATTGTGATAGTTAGAGTGAAATCGTTTTGGCAAATAACCCTGCTTATCACTCAAGAAAAAAGCATATTGATGTGCAATTTCACTTGGTAAGAGACATGGTTGAAAGCAAGAAGGTGTTGTTGGAGAAATTTGACACTTTGAAGAATGTTGCAGATTCATTGACAAAATATGTGAGCACTGAGAATTTATCTTGGTGTAAAGGAGAAATGGCCATTTTTTCCTTGGATTGCTGATCCAATAAAATATTGTACCCATTGTATGCAAAGAAAACAACAAGTGGGAGAATGTTGAGTATGTGTTATATTATTTGCATGTGTGTGTGGGGGGGTGCATCTTTGACTGTGCACATGAAAATACCCTCCATCTAGTGGTCTATCGGATGTGCTAGGTGCTACCATGATGTTGGCTCAGGGGGGGCTATAGGGGGGTGCGTGCCGATGCCCTCCCACTTTCGTGAAGCGAGTTCAAAAATTTTGGGTTTTTTCTAAAAACATGTAATTTAATCCCAGTTGAGGGATTGGAGTCTATTTTCTAATTTGGGTTAATAGATTAGGGTTTTGAATGATGCGGAATACCTATATTTGTATTGTGAGTGGTTAATAATCAATATGATAAAATAAGAGGCGCGGCTCTAAGTTTTCCTAGTTTTACTAGTTAAGGGTTTCCAGGGTAAATCTCTATGTATTATGTGTGAATGTTTTGGTGTAATCTCTATTAAAAGAATCTATATGATTTGCTTCTATACAATAGTTTTAAAACTTACAATATCAAATGGAAAACTAGGTCATAAATTCGGGGAAATATAGAGTACATGGGAAAATGGCTCTAGCTAGATTTGACTCCCATAGGTGAGATTAGTTTTATCCAACAATGGCCTTAGATCTAGCTTCTCTGATAGTAGTGTTTAGGTAAGAAGAGGTGATTACCATATAAAAAATATAAACATCATGATCATATATATATTCATACCCATAGAATTTGGGATTTACAAACTTAGCTTTGAATGCAGGTGCTATTTTAGGTGTATTGGCCGACAAGAAGGTTTAAAACATGGTTTATGGGGAAATCGAAGGGCACAAGTTCTTTTTTATTGTTTATCTGAAGGTAAATAATGGAGAGGTTTTCGGTACAATATTTTACCTGGAGGGTAAAGGATTACTGGTGCTAGTATTCTATATACAACTATTGACTGAATTGTTACTATGGATGTAGGGTGCTTTAGGTTCTCTTCCAGATATAAACAAATTAAATAAATTTGAACTTTGAAATTCCCCATTTTTAATGATTGAATTACTTTGAATTTGAACACTTGGAGAATTTGATTTTGCGTGCTTGTATGATGTCATATAGGGCTAGTGGAACTCACTTGACACATGTTGGTTCATGATTAGTTGATGCGGATGCCAACATGTCTCTCCTTTGCATGCATGGAGTCCTTATCATTTCGTCTTTTTCATGCGGAAACTATTTTGGTTTTGTATGGAAGTAACGGATTGAGATATCAGCAATATTGGAAAGGTCTCTTTGGAGTTGTTATCAGTCAACACATTCCACATGTCCCCGATGTTTTTGGGGCAATGGATCCTTGGGGAAAATTTAAACAGTGCACATCTTCCCGACGTGCTGTCGCTATCAACTATTGATCTCAGGGGCTCACTTGTGATTAGGTCGGTTACTTTTCTTATCCTCCTCGCACTTCATCGAAGCACTAATATTATCCGCTCTTGACTTTATCAGATCTAATGGTGCTCCACTTGGTCAAAATTTAGCACCCTTATCCTTTATCTCTAGGTTGCCACCCTTGGTTTTATGATTCTTTTACCTTTAGGTCCTAGTCGCTTTCCCTTTATCCTATGGTTTCGAACCTGTTATCATTGCACCTCTTTTTCTCTTACTTCTTTAGGAACCTTTTGATTTGGGAAGCTAACGCCAAGCTCTCGAGGGCCTTTCAATAGATATTTTTAGCACTTGTAAACCTCTTCGGGGATTATGATCCCTGTAAGAAACTTCGTAATCTGTATGTAAATGGAGATTTCTTTGGTGGCACCATATGATTCAACTTCAAAATCGTACGAAAAATACAATTGATGGGTCATCGCACGAAGTTGAGGTACCTTTTATATGCAATCCTAGTTTCACAAAACCATCGAGAGTTTAGTAAAACCAAAACACTTGAGCGATTATTTAAACTAGGAATGGGAAGGCCCGAGCCTACCATGCCAGTTTACACACGAGATTAAAAACAAAAACCCTAGCGCGTTTTTTAAATAAAAATTCTCACACATTTTTTAACTACAAAACACTCTAGCGTTTTGTAGTTACAAAACGATCTAGCATTTTATATTACATATTACCTCCTTATCTCCCCCCTTTCTCTATATGTCCCTACCCTCCCTCCCTTCCTCCCTCCCTCTATATATCTCTCTCTATATGTCCTCCCCCATCAACTCCTCTCTCTCATCTCTACATACATCTCTTTCCCTCTCCCCCCCTCCCTCCCTCTCTCTCACCCCCATAATCTCTCTCTCTCTCTCTCTCTCTCTCTCTATATATATATATATATATATATATATATATATATATATATATCCCCATATCTCCCTCTCCCTCTCCCTCCCTCCATACCACTCTCTCTATCCCTCTCTCTCCTTCCATCCATTTCCCTCTATATCCCTCCCATTCCCTCCCTCTCTCTCTCTCCCATTCCCTCCCTCTCTCTCTCTCTCTCTCTCCCTCTTCACTCTCCCCCTATCTCTCTCCCCCTCCATATCTCCTCCAATTTTTATCTATGTCCCTACATGTCCATCCCTTTATATATCTCTCTATCTGCGTCTCCCCTTGCATATCTCTCCTTAAGTATTATGGGTTAGGTTGTTTAGGGATTAGGGGTGGACTACGTGTTAGGGGTTAGGGGTTGTGGGATTATAGGTAAATTAGTTAAGGATTTTAGGGGTTGGTGGATTTAGGGGTTAAGGGATTTATCGCTCTAGGGTTAGGGGGTTAGGGTTTATGAAGTTAGGTGTTAAGGGTGAAGGGGTTAAAGGATTATAAGGGGTAAACTAGAGCTTAGAGGCTAATGCACAAGCCCATGTGAGATTTCCCAAGCCGAAAGAAGAGTGTTCAAGCCCAAGGGGGAGCTTTCAAGCAAGCGTAGAGCTCTCATGCAAACAGAGGGTGCGCATGCAAATGTAGAGAACATAAGAAAATGCAAGGCGCACTTTCGCAAGGGAGGCTGCACACGCAAACAAATATTAGAGGTAAACAAGTATTTTACCTCAAGGGGGTAAACTAGACCTTAGAGTCTAATGGCTAAAGGATTAGAGGTAAATAATTAAAGGACTTAAGAGGTTTAGGGGTTAGGGGCTTTAGGGGTAAATGGATTTAGGGCTCTAGGGTTAGGGGTTAGATTTTAAGAGGTTAGGCATTAAGGTCCTAGGTGTTATAATGTTAAGGGATTATAAGGGGTTAAGGTCTTAGGGTGTTATGGGTTAAGGAGAAATGGATGGGAGATGAGGGGTTAATTAAGGGACTAAGGCTTTAGGGATTACGACCTTTATAGGTTAATGGATTTAGGGATCGCCTGTTCGTGGGGTAAGGTATAAAAGGTTAGGGTTAAGTGTCAAGGGGTTAAATTGGTAAGGGCTTGCATGTTAATGGATTAGGTGCTTAGGAGATAATGACTTAGGGGTTTAGTGCATTAAGGGATTTGGTCTGTAGGGTTTATGGGTTTAGGCCTTTAATTTACTCCCTCCTCATTCCTCTCTTGAGGGGAAATTTTAAGAATCCCCCCTAAAATTCTATGTATAATAAATGGGTGAATCCCCATTATATAGGAAAATATGAAGGATATTTTATCAATGATGTATTATATATATATATATATATATATATATATATATTTGCAAAATATCTCATTGAATTATATAATCTTGTAAAATCTTGGTGAATCTTTCACTAAATTATAAAACCTTGTAAAATATTGGTGAATCTTTCACTAAATTATATAACCATGTGAAGTATTTGTGAATCTTTCAGGAATTTTCTCCTTAGCAATTCATGACCCATGCATTCCCAAATACATGGCTATGAATGAAATCCCATACCCCAGGCATGATTCCCCAAACATCGGAAAAAATGTTATTGCCGCATCGCCGATCACAAGCTTCACAATCCCCATGTTTCTTGGGGAAACTTTGGATCTTAGGTGATGGGATTTAGAACTCTCCTAGATGTCAACGGGTCACTATAAGACATGATAGTAAATATCAACTGCCCTTCTCATGTGGTCATTAAACAACTTTCAAAATGAGATTCAACTCATAAAACATGGACGAATATCACTTCGATTTCAATTTTCATGATCGAGAGAAGGTGAAAGAGCCCGTAGCAACTGCCATTTCTAGAAATCAAGGGCGAATGGGAGCTTCCTAGTGATTTTCATCGGTGAAAAGAGTTTTAAATCCATTTTTAGAGGGGAAAAATTGTTTTATCTTGGATCCCCTTTTTAAATTCGATGGGGCTAACCTCCTATTCATTAAAAATAAAAAAATAAAATTTGAGCTAATCATACCAAACATGTGTTTAATAAAAAATTAGCCCATTAAAAATTTAAAACCCCTAAATTTAGCCCATGGGATGATATTAGCCCCTAAAATTTTCCATGCCTCTCTCCCCCTCCCTCAATTTATGTCCCTTCCCCCCCTCTCTTGTATCCCATCTCTATCTCACCCCCCCTTACTTCCATCCATTACTTAGCATATAGTTAACCCCCCCCTCTCGTATCCCCTCTCTTTCTCACCCCTCTTATTACATCCATTAATTAGCATATAGTCTATGTGCTCCATAATGCTAGAGCATTTTTTAAACAAGCTAGAGTGTTTTGTAACTCCATAACGCTAGAGCGTTTTGTAAACACGAGATACTAGAGCATTTTATAACTAAGAAATGCTAGAGCATTTTGTAAATAATAAACGCTCATGCATTTCGTAGAGGAAAAACTCTAGAGAGTTTCCGTTGACACCAAAGTGGGAATAAAAATTTAAATTTAAAGGTAACACATGAGCATTCCTTAGCGCCTAAAACATGCCTCCTCATGCGCTCGCATGTCATCCAAAATCCTACGTGTTTGGTTTAGAGTTACCAACCCTCTGCTATGGAATATGGTAAACCATAGCTAATTGGGAATTTCCTCCATTTTATCAGTATGCTCGTCTTTCGCCACTCTTTACAGTATGATAAACGATCATATTTTATGAAAATTTAGACATAGATAGCATTTTTTCTGCAGATTCCAAATGTGTAATTTTTTTTAAATATTAATTTTTTTCTATTTTTTCCTAATTTTCTTGCATCATGACTCCTTAATTCAAAAAACACACTATTAGTGTTTCTTCCATAAATTTTTCATTTCACAAGTGTTTTTAAAAACATTTGTATGCTACACTACTAGACACCGACCTCTACATGCTATAAAAAAACTATTTCATAATCATTGCATGAAGACCTTCAAAAGATGCACCCACATTTGACGTACCATTTTCGAGGTTTGATCACTTAGATAATTAAAACAAAGGAAAAATAGTGTTGCATTAGCGTTACTTGTTCTCTACATGTCTACCAATTTTTTTAGCTTGAAACCATAATTTAGGAACTCAAAGGTTGCACCCACAAAGACATATGCCTTATCATTTGCCCAGAAAAATAAAATGTGACTGTTAGAAAAGATGAAACTTGACATAGTTATGGAAAATTTTAATACATAAAATTTATATATTCAGAACGTGATTCAATTCCCTATATTTCATCTTCTTTACTCAATTCAAGATATTTTGTGCAAGTATCTCAAAAAATCCAAGTAAGTTGAGGGATGCCTAATTTTCCAATTTTCTATTGCATCTAATGCACCAAAAGTGACCCTCATTATCTTGCACTCACCCTGCTATTAAGCTCTTAAGTGCTTCAAACTACAAATAAATTGTTTTCAGTATGGAAAAAATCAACACAAACTCACTACTAGGCTTCCCTTGCATTATTTATCATTGTTTCTTGGTGTTTTACAATCAGACTTGCTTGATAATTGGCACTATGTCCCTTGAGCGCTTTTTCCACGAGTGCTTCTATTAACATTTGATGACCCTTTTTTTGATAATAGAACTATGGAATCTTCATGGATTAATGTATAGAAAATTCCACTTGAAATTGGAAGATTTCATTTGTGTAAATGGTACCAAGGATGGCCGCAACTTAAAGAATCAATCCTTGAATTCCTTTCCACAACATTGGTACTAGTCTCCTTGACACCTGGTCGATTATGGCATGCTCTTCAACACTTGTCTCAACGCTTGGACAAGGCACTGACGTATTCGGTATTTCATTTGGTATGCAGTATAGATATTCCACATTGCTAAAGAAAAATAGTTTATTGGTTTCACTACTACATAAAATGGGGTTTTAAGACAATTATTTAAGACAAAATCGTCATTTCCTCTCTAATATTTTTTATTGTCTCAAATATTTATTTTATTTCTAATTATGCTAAATAAATATTTTGTTTTTTAATTATCTTAAATTAAAATTAAAAGGGTGAGAATGCATTCTTCATTTCCCTTTTTCCCCTGCATCTATATTTCTACTTCCCGTTCGTGCCAAAGCTCTCTTCCCTCGGTAACCTTGCTTTGCTTCCCTCCACTCAGCCTCTCTGATCACCAACCCCTTTAACTCTCATGAAGGAAAGAATATGAAACAATCCAGGGGACTCTCTCTTAAGGTTCTTATCAATATGAAGTCCAAACGTATCCCC